>LBNU01010682.1:1664-13032 GCA_014162995.1 Artemisia annua
AGATATGAAATTAACCAACAAGAGAAAGGATTACATAGAGGTCCTATTTATAGGATGGGAGCTAGGGCAACACGCCTAGTCCTTCCTTTCTCTTAAACGTTTGGGCTTTAGGCCCATTGGACTTTAACTTAGACTATTACATAAAACCATACGAGTATTAAATAACGTAGCTAAATAAGATAATTCTAGCAACCTATTACAATAACTGAAATGACCGAGACTTGACTGAATAGTTGAAAACTATGATCCTAACAGATATTCTCAGTTTTTTCTGGTTTTTGCGGTAGAAACTAAGTCTATCATTCTCTACCATCGTGTATGCATCAACTAAGAATTGTTGGTATAGACGCCCAGCCTTTAGAATCAATGACGTTTCACTGTCTCTTTGTTGCATTCTATAAGCAAACCATTCTCTCATTGAGAGTCTCCATCTCCCGGTTTCTGATTCAATCTCGATTCCTCGCATGAATATTTTGCTTCGATATCCGTCGTCAGCATAGGGAAAAAGCAGAGGGTACTGTAATGGCAAATACAATGGATGAAGTTCGTTTATACGGTTGTATGCTCCTTCTGTAGTTTGTAGTATAATATCCCTTGTACGTCCAGAATCGTCTAGATCACCTACCACAATAGCAGCCACTTCACTTGCAGTAGGTAGGTTCTATCTTCTTCCATCTTTTTCTCTCTTTTCAACTAACCTTAGTTTAACGTTCCCCCAATTGTTGCCTATTCGGTCTCCGATCATTCTGAATTCTTTGACTAAAGGATTTGTGGCATCCAAGATTTTTTTTATTTCATTTGCAATTTCACGATCTTTCTTCTTTATTTCTTTTTGTTTCTTCTTGCTTTTAGAGCTGTTGAAAATAACAATCATTTCATTAAAGTAGTAGATCAATTTATTATATTTAATTTTAGGAAGGAATTTGTACCTTAACGCCGCGTATCTGTTGTCTATTTCATTCTCTGGGTCGAAGATATACAATTGAGCAAATTTAGGAATGTCGTCTCTTTTTGGTTGGAGACTTCCCATTACATGGTAGTTTTGGCCATGCATTCTATAAATAAATGGCCCATGTCCATTGTTTACATACTTGTCTACTTTTCCACCCATTGATGTAAAACTAAACATCATGTTGTATTTTCTTATATGATGACGAAAGTGCTTGCTTTTTTCATCATTTGACGTATATAGTTTGAGCAACGATTCTGGAGGTTTTTCCATGTTTGGCAATTCCACTATTCCATTCATACAACACAGAGTGAATGTATCGTCTTCAGTGACTTTCTTGTTCCCTTTTTTGTCTTCTGCTGTCCATAGTTTAGCTTTGCAAGTTTTGCAAGTATGTATCGGGTCTCCTATTTCTATGTACGCTGTTGAAACGTGTAAAAAATTTGTGAGACTTTATTGAAAATACAGGAACCATGTATGTTCAAATGTTAAAGTAAGTGCGTACCTTTTGAAATACCTTTGCAATTTGCTTCTGCTGGAATTTCTGCATATTTGATATATTTGTTATTTTGACAATTATAATTTAACTATTAAAGCATTATTTGTTTGTATTTTTACCTGTCTTATAGGCTTTCTTGTACTCAGCACTTGATTTAACTGGGACTTCATGAAGGTGTTCTTCATGAAGGTGTTCTTCATTCAGAATAGTTTCTATGTATCGCAAAGTAAAAGTAAAAGTTTATGTATAAAGTTTGGGAAAAATAAAAGTAGAATCATAATTGATACAGATATATGGAACTTACGAAGTCTGTTGTTAGAATGAGCAGTTTCTGTTTTTTTTCCTCTTTTTGTTTGTTTTTGTTTGAGTGATTGTTGTTGTTTCAAGAATTGAAACTTCACATACATTTGCTTTTTCTGAGTTTATCTTTTTCTCCCATCTTTCTTTGAAATAATAAAGCATGTCTTGAGTCCATTCAGCGGTATCAACAAAAGACGGTTGTATGTTTTGCTCAACAAAAGAGTCAACTTTGGATGCTCGAAGCCTAAATTTCTGCGTTATTTTGGTAAGAACCATTAACTTTAAAGATTAATTTAAATTGAATGTGTGTAGAATGAAAAAAAGGCAGTGTATTACTTGAAGGTGGGTATATATCTGTGGAATTGTAAGACTGTCAGCAGCCAAAAGTGGAGATATCTTGGCAGCAGTTGCAGCTACAAATTATCATTGTAAGTAGGTATTGTTAATGTTTGTACCTTTTTTTTTTTTTNATAGAATTTTTATTAAAATTTTAATTTTCTTTTTTCCAAAATTTTATTTTGTCTTTTAGTGCGTAAGAAAATTATTTGTAGACTCGTAGGACCTTTCGTGTTTAAATTTCACGTTTTATCTTGCGCGTGACGTTTATTTTTAAATAAACGTTACGTGTTTGTTTTAAATTGTGATTTAGGATTCCCGATACCTAACTTTGTTTCCCGTAGTGTTTTAGGATTCCCCTAGTTTGCCAAGTGCCTTTTGTTCCCTTTAGGTTAATTTATTTTCATCCTCGTTCGTTAATTTTCCAATTTCGTTAATTTAAAACGTACCACAAAACCAAACAATCTTTCGCAACCAAACATACAAGTCTTTAATCTCGATCTTTAACGTAGCTTTCCATTCACACCTCGTTGGGGTACGACCCGGGAAGTCACTTCCCGGTCTCACGAATATCACATTGCACGAGTTTACGAGGTAATCTTTTTCCTAAAAGGTTTACTTGTATTTCTCTACGTCTAGTTGTCACTCACGATAACTTTGACTCCACTTTGTTGATATTTTTGAATACTTGTTGTTTTACACCAAAACACAACGAATCAGGTCTCCTATATCTATGTACGCTGTTGAAACGTGTAAAAATTTGTGAGACTTTATTGAAAATACAGGAACCATGTATGTTCAAATGTTAAAGTAAGTGCGTACCTTTTGAAATACCTTTGCAATTTGATTCTGCTGGAATTTCTGCATATTTGATATATTTGTTATTTTGAGAATTATAATTTAACTATTAAAGCATTATTTGTTTGTGTTTTTACCTGTCTTATAGGCTTTCTTGTACTCAGTACTTGCTTTAACTGGGACTTCATGAAGTTGTTCTTCATTCAGAATAGTTTCTATGCATCGCAAAGTAAAAGTAAAAGTTTATGTATAAAGTTTGGGAAAAATAAAAGTAGAATCATAATTGATACAGATATATGGAACTTACGAAGTCTGTTGTTAGAATGAACAGTTTTTGTTTTTTTCCTCTTTTTGTTTGTTTTTGTTTGAGTGATTGTTGTTGTTTCAAGAATTGAAACTTCACATACATTTGCTTTTTCTGAGTTTATCTTTTTATCCCATCTTTCTTTGAAATAATAAAGCATGTCTTGAGTCCATTCAGCGGTATCAACAAAAGACGGTTGTATGTTTTGCTCAAAAAAAGAGTCAACTTTGGATGCTCGAAGCATAAATTTTTGCGTTATTTTGGTAAGAACCATTAACTTTAAAGATTAATTTAAATTGAATGTGTGTAGAATGAAAAAAAAAGGCAGTGTATTACTTGAAGGTGGGTAAATATCTGTGGAATTGTAAGACCGTCAGCAGCCAAAAGTGGAGATATCTTGGCAGCAGTTGCAGCTACAAATTATCATTGTAAGTAGGTATTGTTAATGTTTGTACCTATTTTTTTTTTTTTTTTTTTTTTTTTTTTTTTTTTTGGTTTGCAAAGCTGGGATTATAAATTATGAACCACTTACATTTTGCACCTCCTAGATGGACAACTGCATTAATAAAAATACGATGCAAGTTTGTTGGCCAGTGTTCGTGTTGCTTCGTACGTGCATGTAACAAAAAAACAATTTAATAAATTTTTTTTTGTGCTGTTAAATAAATAAAAGTGAATATAAAGTTTATTTGATTTGCACCCTGTTTGGTTTTGTTGTCAGAGAACACTTGTTGTTTTGGTTTTTTTTTTTTGTATTGTTTTCTTGTGTATTTTGTGATTGTCGTTTTTGGTTTCCCATGTGTGAATTGTGAGAATCTGGTATAATTGAATTTTTTTAGCCTGTGTTTAGTTCTTAAGAAGGCCTTATAAAGAATATGATTATATAATAGCAATCCATATATAATATCAACTAATAGAATACTTATGTTTGTGCCATTGTGGTCCTTATCCAAACACAATTGTTAAATAAAGATTGTTTTTTACATATATGACCCCAAGTCCATATATAATATCATAAAATAACAGAATATGTAAGATTGGCGTATACGGTGTTTAAAAAAATGTATTGCAACAACTTAATCTTATGAATATGTGGTAGTTATCTTATGAATATGTGGTAGTTGTTCCCAAAAAAAATTACTTGCAACAACTTAATCTTATATTTAGTTCTTTTAAAACATGTATGTGATTTCTTTCTTTACATTTTTTTTGTTGTTGTTTTTTTTTATTATTTTTTTAATTCTTTATGTTTTTAGATTTAGCTTTCGTTTTTGTGTAATATCCCATGGCATTATTCAATTTTACTTGGTTTGTTATAGCAAAAAGAATTCGAGTCTATGTTGAGATTTAGTCGTGTATTTTTAGATTTAGTCTATGGCATTATTCAACATTTTTTTGAGTATCGTCTTCTTGAAGTTTGCCAGGTTGTTATGACAGATAGAAGAATAATTATATGTTATATTTTCTATGCTATGTATTAAAAGGACAACTTTTAATTGCCAAACCATAACTGTTTGAGCTTGCCTGGTATATTATGCATTGATGAACAGAATAATATGGGTAAACAATTAAATCCTATTGAAATTTAAAAAAAAAAGTATTGACCTAGAACATTAACAGTAAAAAATCCTATAATTTAAATAAACATAAACTTTAAAATCCTAAAATTTAAATATATAGTAGCCAGATAAGTTCAATCTTCATTGGTCTTTGCCATCTTGGTTATTTTGGTTTCCCCACCATTGTTTTTTCGTTTTTCCCCAACTTCTGAATAAGTGTCTTCATCGTCACAAATAAGATTCTTCTCTTCATAGACATTTTCATCTTTTGAATGGGTGTTTTGATCTTCACAAATAGCATGTGTTTCCTGATAGATAGTGGAGTTTAAATTATTAACAAAGAAAATTAAGAAAAAGTTATTGATATTAACATGTCTCTTGTACAAACCTTATGAATTGGGCGCTTTGCAAGGATAGACTTCATAACATCTTCATCATCAGTTATCTTATTAGCTGTGAATATGTGGTAGTTGTTCTCCAAATTGTATCCGGAAACTTGTACTTTCAAAACATAATGCTTGTTCAGCATTATATTTAGATCTTCAGGATACGAAGCATTATCTAAATCCTATTCATGGTTATAAGAGTGTCAAATAATCTATTAATAGAAAACATATTTCATCTATCATGTCAACATTTGAGATTCTAACCTTCTTTGCTTTTGAAATTAGATACCCAGGAGATTTTCCAATCAATTTGCATATCTCTGGTTGGAATAACCAAAACGAAGCTGATCCTGTTTCATCTTGCACTCTGATTTGTACTTTGATTCTATAAAATTAGAATATGTTAGTATTAAATTATGTATTAAATAAACTACACAATAACCACATATATACCTGGGATAAACATCGGAAGCTTCTTCATCACATTTTTCACAGTTGTAGCAGTTTGTTGTTTCTGATTTTTTGGCTTTATTCTTGCATTTGTTAAAAATCATGTAATACCATCCTTGATCAGTGACAATCCTCAAAACCTTCCCAATGACGACGCATCCAGTTGCCTGTTATTAAAAAGGTTACAATGTGACATTTTGAACTCATTGAATTTCTATGCAGATTTTTTGCTTTATAATTTACCTCAATGATCTCATACAATTCATCAATGTTCTTGACTGGAAATTTTGTATAGGATTCCTCTGGATTTTTGAAGACAGTATTTGTTGACAGTTCTATTTTTGTATCTTCTGATGCAGCAAATTCAGTACCTAAGAAGCTGCAGGGAAAAAAGTATTAAATATTTTACGTATATATGAACTACATAACTATATTAGATTTGACACATTCATAACATTTACCTTGTTTTAAAATCAGTGATTCGTGGAATATTTTCATTGATTAGTACCTTTGTTCCAAAGAAACAATTAGAAACTTGAGTGACACCTGCATAGATTTCATAAACCTAATTAACTGTTGTATATTATACATAACTATTGATAAGAAAACGCATACACTTACTATTCCAGGTACTATGTTTTGCCATAATAATCAAGACAATTATTGGTTCTTTAGAATTCTCATTATCCTTTATATATTTATGCAACTTCTCACCAAGATCATTCCATAAGATGCAACGAATTGTCTCACCCCTGTGGAGAAAAAAAATTGTTATTTGTTAAGTGAAAATAAACATGTAAAAATGTTACAACTTTACATACACTTACTTTAAATCTTGTAGTTCAAATTCTAGGCTGCTTTTCTTACTCCCATTCTTTCCATTCACAACTGTTATATCTTTATTATTAATCAAACGACCAATTACATCTGCATATAAAAAATTAGAGAACACTTAGAATGAAGGAGTTTTAATGTTTCATATGTAAGAAGTTAAACAAAAGGAACTATACCGAAATCATATGTTGTGTCGAATGTAGTATTGTTGAAATCATGGAACGACAGAAGTTTCAAACAATCATCATCATTATCACAGGTAAAGTTTTCACAATGTCGAACATTGGTTTTTTTTCAAAAAGTGTAGCTTATATTGATGTGGTGTTAATTTTGTACCATCCACATTCCTTTTTACACTAAAGTTTGAAATCAAGAAATCCGCATTCTCTTCCAAAAGTTTGTCGAAATCTGATACAAATCCGGCTCTTATTGTAGCATGAATGGTAGTACCCTCTAATTTTAACATTACGATATAAAAGCTTCCCAATTGTTAGTAATAATAATAATAATATGAGTTTTTAAAATTTAATGGAAAAAATAAAGAGGATTATGTTCGTCCTTAAGAATCATATCCATACTTGCTAATGATGGAGGATTGCTGTTAATGTAATATTGTTTCCATAGAGAAACAACCTTCACTTTGATAGTCCATTTATCTTTCTCTGAGTTAATTTCTTGAAGAAAAGATATGGCCATTATGAAACATGTGAAAAAAAATTAGGAAAATAATAATGGAACTGAAGAAACTGATGATTTGTTTTGAGTAATCGAATTGAAGAAACTGATGTTTTGTTTTGAGTATTTATAGGCTTTACGGTTGTCCCAGTTAGAGTATAATTATATGCTAATAGATATGTATAAGAATTTATAATAATAATTTTTATAATGGTTATCTTATAGATAAATACATTATATATTAAATAGTAATCTAAAAATTATAGCAGATAAAAATATAGAATTGGAACTTGATATCTATCAATAACATACCTTTTTGGCAAGCTTCTTGAAAGGATTCAGCCCAAGGATGATCCAGTAGTGTAGACCTTCAAAATAGGTATTAACCAAACATTTGAGCAGGTTTGATCTTTGGCATCAAGGGAGATAGGTAAAATAGCAAGCATGGTTTCTGGTCCTATAGCAATGACAGCATACACCATACACTCTTGAAGCTGTAATACACATATCGACACAGCCGACACAACTAACATATATGCAAACACATTTTCAAAAACTATTAGTTCATACAACATCTTAATAAGTCAACAATCACATAGAGCAACTATCACTTCTGCCGTTGTATGCATGCATAGAAACAGAACACACCCCGTCTTACATTGATTTTGTATAATCCCATAATAGTATACACAACTCCTAGTTTATGTAACTTGTGAGTAACAAGCGGCAGTCATAGTTCTACCTAAGAAGCTAAACCTGCAATTTACGTGCAAAATTCATTTCCAGTGTCACTGTCCTATAATAATGAACACGATACAAAGAGATAACACAATCACTTAAAATCATGCCACAGTTTTGGGGTTCAAGCTCACTTATAGCAAATATAGTTTGCAAGAGGAAAAAAAGGCACAATTTCACCACTAATTAGTATCTATTATAAACTTTCTTTCAAACACAAACATAATGTCATATCTTTGTTGAAAATGATCTAGAGGTGGCAAAATGGTTGGATGTATAACGGGTCATATTTGGTAAACGGTGGGTTAGGTTTGAATTTCTGAATAAAGTGATTTAGGGAGGTCTTTTATATTAAAAAAAAATAACTTAAGTTTGGTCGACTTTGAACCTGAATCTGCAGAAAAAAAATAAAGTGATTTAGGGAGGTCTTATATATTAGTACTTGCAGAAAAAAAAATGAAAGTGCTTGCTATTGACTGAAAACTTCAACTAATCTGGCTACTTGAGCTAAAATGAGCACTCTATCACTACTGCAGAAAAACTGAATCCATCCAAACTCAAACTGAGATCGATGTATACTACCAGCTAGCTACATCAAGACTGCCCCATTTCTTATCATTTATCCCAAAACAATCACAGACAGTAAATCAAACATACTCTCAAGTTTCAACTAAACCACGCCTGCACTCGACATCAGCAAAAAGGAACAAATAGAAGCTCACATATTTTTGGAAATGCGTACCTTACAATTATAATAATAAAATTTTCAGATTTTTTATGCTACACAATGCACCAGAGTTACCAACAGACATATAGCCATAGTAAGGAATGAACATGGATAATATTACATTCATTTTATAGAATGAAAGCAATATATTCTAATCGTGATTAATACTCAAAGTTCTATGCAAGAATGTATACCCGCCGCTACTCTTGGCCGCCGGGATTTGTTATTCTACCAATAGCAAGTATTTGATCTTATATGCATTTTCAATGCCTTAGCGACTTAGAAAAGTAAATGACAGTATTCAACATCACCAGACAAACAAAGGCTTACTTGCACAATCTGGTCTAAGTTATCACAAATGTATTTATATACCTGGTAAAATTCCCCTGTATCATATGTCGCTGGTGTTAGAATCAGGTGAAGCAGCTCCTTCAACATTCTTTCTGTGTACCACTTCCTGTGTCAACACATTCCATGTGCTCGTCTTCTTTAACAGACTTCTTATCCTCGGATTCTTCAACACTCTTTTGTGTACCACTTCCTGATTCAACACACTCCTTCTGCTCGTCTTCTTTAACAGACTTCTTATCCTCAGATTCTTCAACGTTCTTTAGTGTACCACTTCCTGATGCAGCATGTTCCTTCTGCTCGCCTTACAATTTCACCAAGACTTAAACCGTTGGCATAATTACTAACGGATTTGCAAAGTAGTTTGAACCAACTAATCAGAATCACTAACAGTCTAACACGGTTTTACAAACTACTACCTTCTCAATTGAAAGCTACACCTTGACTTCTAAGGTCAATATGGGTACTTTACAGCTCCCCCAAATATTACACAATTTAAACTTATGAAGCAAGTATTGCAGATATAATAACCAAATACAATTAACAAACTTTATAACAAATACATGCACAAACCACTAATTAACACAAAAATCCAACCTATAACTAATCAAACACATGTTTACCTTATTTTTTGTGCTATATTTACGGATATATTAGATTACCAATCAAAATCCAATCTTTTTTATGAATTCAATAAAACATATAAACATAAACCAAATAAGCCATAAGCCGGCTATATAATCCGAAACAAACACCCCCAATCAAATGTGTACCAATAGAAATTTGAACATTAGACGTATTGTGATGAGGTCAGGCCGATTGTTGATGGTTGGATATTATGATTTTACTGATTATAGTATAGTGCATACCAAGTAAAAGTGAAGATTGTTTACATCCAAACTAAACACAATAACATAAACCCATAACACAATTGGGTCAAAAAAGCTAAAATCCTAAATCTATTAATTAAAGTTTTAAGCCAAAAACATACCTTTTGATTAATCCTTAAAACAAAATCTGTGTGATTAAACATTTAAGATCTTTAAAAGAAAAACCGAAGCCGGATCTCTTTTATGGTGGCTCAATCGTGGTGGCTGGGTGATGGTCGGGTGGTGGTGCCAGGAACCTGGGTTTCTTTTTAATCGTGGTGGCTGAGTGATGGTCTGGTGGTGGTGCCAGGGAGCTGCGTTTCTTTTTTTTCTTCTTTTTTTTTCTTTTTAATTTTTCTGTTTAAAATCTATTAATTGTTATGCATTGAAAGTTTTATCACATGCTACTTTTGGTCCTTCAAGCTTTAAAAAATCATTCCCGATTTTTAGAAGTTTTTATTTTTACGTTTTTGCCACATATACTTTTTAGCCATTTTTTTCTTTCTACACGAATTTAATCAATTTTGACCAAATTAGATTCAATTTTGACTTTTTAATAGCCAAACAAATCGCACGATTTTGTTTGCGTGTCGGTTTCAAGCATTCTGATTGGTCTAATTTTTTTCCCATAAGATTGTTCTGTCAAAAAAACTCCGAAATGATGTAATTCTTTTATTATATAAAAAAGATGTGAGATATATTTGTATACGAGTGGAGCGTATTTGAATGTTGAAATTGGTTGTCTTATTACATTAAATTGATGATGAAATCAGTTATAAAGAGAGAAAGCTCAAGTAACAATGATGTGACGGTGATAATTGCGATCTTAAGGCTCTTATTACACCTAGTCGTCTAATGAAAGAAGCATCCAATCATTGTCGCCTTTTTGTTTTCATTGTCAATGAACATGAAGGGAAGTCATGTTTATGTTTTATTTATAATATCATGGAGTATTGTTTATTAGGCCGGGTAACATGCATAAGCACATTCTCTTTTTCGAGAATTAGAAAGAGGAAGAGATAGTGATTAATTGCTAATGATAGAAGCATTAGAGATATTTCTTTGTTTATGAAAAGTTTATATAACTTTATAAATTATTATGATGAAAAGCTAGCAGAAATAGATATGTTACACGTCGTATTTTTGTTTCTTTCTTTTAAGTACATCTATTAGAGTATAAAGATCGTGATATGCTGGTCACTTTTGTGTCAAGATTAAAGTCATACATGATAAAAATTGATGACACGTCAAAGTGATCAAGGACAATGTTCCTAAAACTTTAGTAGCTACAATCGGAACAAACTATCATCCTAGTAATTAAGTAAGTTACTACCTCCGTCCCAAAATTTAAGTCCAGTTTGACTTTTTGGATCGAACTTTGATCTTAAATATTTTTGTTTGTATTGTATAATACTTGATGCAAAATATATAAATAGATTGTGTTTTAAATGTATTTTCATTTAGTATAATTTTCATCAAGTGTTATATAATAAGAACACAAATATTTAAGGTCAAAGTTCGATTCAAAAAGTTAAACTGGACTTAAATTTTGGGACGGAGGGAGTACCTTTTTTTTTTTTTTTTTTTTTTTTTTTT
>LBNU01010682.1:24612-41354 GCA_014162995.1 Artemisia annua
ACATCAAACATATAAACTTTAATTGATGGGAAAGCAATTTTAAGGCGGGCATATGATTTTGCGTACTCACATACTACCGGCCATCAATCCTGATGAATTAAAGCTTACTATTATAATAAAACAAAACTACTTAATGAATTGAATACATGCAGGACCTTCTTATAGCTCTAGAATCTTTGTTTGGGGCGTGTCTTGTGTTGCTTGTTCGTCTGAATTCGACTCCTTAGGGTTTTGTGGCACACTAAATTCGTCTAGGTCTTGGGGTATTTATAGTTTCTGTCTGAGGGTTCGATGCAGCGCATTGATTAAGTAGATGCGGCGCATCGACTTAACTTCGCGTGGGGTCCAAGATTATTATATTCTTGAATATTCGTACACCGCCTTCAGATGCGGCGTAACTTAATTCTTGTATGCGTCGCATGTCCTTCAGTTGTCTTGGATTTTTTTGGTGAAGTCTTGATAGTGATACGCCGTATGTCAAATGTATAATGCGGCGTATCTGGAGTAGAACGAGCTTGATCTTCTTCTTTGACCAAAGTTTCATATGCGGCGCATTGTAGAATTACATGCGGCACATTCTTCAAAGTCAGGCAATGGTCTTCGAATTCATCTAAGTATGATATTGCGGCGTATCTGCTGAGTGAGATACGGCGCATCTTCTGGATTTCAGTAGACTTTTGACATCTTGCTCGTTTTGCTTCATAATTAGTCCAAAATCGCCAAGTTTTACCTTTTACCTGTTTTTATTTGAGAATCACTAAAGTAAACATTAAAGCACCGATTCTCATAAATAATATAATAAAACAAGTTAAATAAATAGGATAAATGATGATGATAAAATGTACTTATTTGAGTTCATCAAATATCCCCCCACTTTGAACTTTACTTGTCCCCAAGTAAACCTTAGATTTTACTTATGAAAATGTATCCTAAAAGGTATTAGGATTTATTTTTATAGTTTAATGCATGTATTCGTCTTATCACAATCACACAACCAAACACTTAACAAATTAGAAACAAGATAATTTTTCAATGCAAAACAATTCTAAATCGTTTAGTTGCTTAGTTGTGACGAATATTCTATCATAAGCTTGACAAGTATACGCATCTCCCCCACTAAAGCCAAGGAATAACAAGTCTAAAGTGGTAAAGAGGGTTTTGAGGCTTAAGGGTTGAACCTAGCTTCGTTCAAACATCTCCTGCATAAACTTAGTAGGTCGCTGGCGCGAGTCCTCGATGCTTCAACTAACGGATGGTCACTAGTGCACTTCTTGGATCGCTGGCGCGTTATTTGCATAACGGATGGTCACCAGGTCACACACTAGATCGCTGGCGCGATAGTTGATTAATCTAATACTCGGATGGTCACTACCTTATTTATACATTTAACATTCTTACTTAGCCATCATCATATCCGGATGCTCAAAAGCTGACAACGAATATAACAATACGGTTGGGTAGGGATAACATTTAGGATATAAATTGGTGTAAAATAACAAATAAACAAACAAATAGATCAAAATCCTAAGTGTGGTTAATTACTTTCCCAACTATCCCATGAATAAGACTCATATCATTGAATAACTCACGCTTTTGACTCATGTAACTCACGCTTTAGGTAGACACGAACTATACTCAATAAAATCTTAAACAAAGAATAACCTTAGTTGGTGTTCCCATACGGCCAACTCACATTCAATCCATAAATATAATATACAACAAGTAGTGGTGATATCTCCCACTTAATACAAAACTTTACATAAGTTGGTTAAAACAAACTTTCAACTTCTTCTCTTTCTTTTCTTTTCTATTTTTTTCGATTTTTTTTGGACATGTAAAATTTCACAACTTTTTCTATCACGATTTTTCCGGATAATTTTTCCATACTTATCATAACTTTCAGAAATAACTGTAATAGTGAAAGTAGTAAACACACGAAAAATAAACTAAAAATATACAATATATACTTTCACTCCAATTGCATTGTGCAATTTCCCGACCTAACCAAAGATAATGAATTACGCACGCGAACACAGGTAATGTAAGGAAACACACTTTGCCTAAAGTAACTAACCACGGATTTCGATTTACAGGGTAGGCTAAGGTGTAAGGGTGTAACGAAACATTTTAACAAAGGTGTAAAAAAATGAAAGGAATGGTTCTGAAGGTTTTTTTAGAGGTATCTTACTCTAAAAGTGAGAGTAAACAAAAGGGTTTATACGGGGGTTAACTAACCAGTGTAGTTAGTTAATATCACATAACATATAAAGGCTTTTTGGGTGTAATCCTAGAAATTTACCAAGTTAGACAAGTCACTCCAATTATATCGATAATACTTATTATGGTGGTCTCGAATAGTATACAAGCCAAGTTCTAAAGTTTACAAGTCACCGGCACACTAAAGTTTTTGATTTTAGGCAAAAAAATAAGGTTACGTGTGCGGCTATGTAATTTAGACTTAAACAAAAACATGCTAAAAATTTTAAATTTTGATATATTAAGAGCATTTTAAGCATATTTTGAAAAAGTTTAAGCATATTTTGAAAAAGTTTAGGACAAGTAAGTGTTCTAATTCTCCATCCCCCAACTTTAATTAAACAACGTCCTCGTTGTTTGTGTCAAAGGTTAAATACTGGAAAAAAAAAAGAATTAGAACAGAAAAACTCCCCTGATATTTGCTCGGAATGATCCTCCATTATGCGTTTATGAGCAAAAATCCACTTTCTTGTGGATGAGAACGTTTAAGCTTCATAAATGATGTTTCCACAAAAAGTGCGGGAATCTATAATACCACATAGACTTTAACACACCTGAGTTAAGAAGGTTCAAACTTGCATAATACATTAGTAGTTAGTAAAAATAAAACCTAAAAAGAAAATTAAAAATCATCAGGTCAGTCGATACGCCGCATCCTATGGAAGAAGATGCGCCGTATCGAGCCTGAAATTAATACGAATCAGAATAAAAGATGTGTCGCATCCGTCGCATTCCATGATGGAGATGCGCCGCATCTACTGCAGGTCTGACAGACTCGACACAAACAGAAAATAAGATAAAAATTCCGGGTTGTCTCCCGGTCAGCACTTTTCTTTATTCCAGAGTCTTCAAGTTAGACTCACATTCAGCTCCTATTTTGTTCGATTAACGCCCACATGCCCGTGTGTGATCCATTTAGGTCGTGCCTTTGGAACAAAATTCCTTTAATCACCTTCGACAATTGGTGCACTTCAATCGTCAATTCTCTAATCATATAGTTTTGTTCTTTCAGCAACAGTTCATAATGCTCCTTATCACATTCGTGGGTGAACTTATATACAATCTCATTGATTGTAAGTTTGATCCATGGTCCTCCGAACCAGCTTGGGAAAATATCAATCATGATCCCTGAAACATAAAACAAATAGGCTTCGCAGTAAAAATTTTCTAAGATACAGGAAAGTCGATAAGAATTTCCCTGTTCGGGAATAATAAAAGTTTGCTGATATCTGCAGACGATGCGCCGTATCCTGGAAAAAGGATACGCCGTATCTTATTTCGTTAAAATTAAATCAGACTTTTGTTTTGAAAAATCGATACGCCGCTTTTAAATTAGAATCCGCCGTATCTGGTTAGTTATCAAAAATCGATTATATTTATAAAAATTAAATGCGCCGTATTTTCGTTAGGTTTCAAAATACAAGATTTCTGATTTTGTAAATGCGCCGTATCGATGAAAATCGATGCGTCGCTTCTGTTTAATAATTCGAAAACTGTTTTTAATTTAAATATTAAATACGCCGTATCTGTTAAAACACATGCGTCGCATGGCGTTAAGGTTTCGAAAGAATTCTTATTAAAAACAGAATACGCCGTATCTTGGGGAAAGATGCGTCGTACTCGAGTTATTAAACACGTTGTATTTTATAAAATTAAAACGCAATACGCCGCATCTGAGAAGCAGATGCGCCGTATCATTTGTATCAGCACAATACAACGACAACAGTTAGTACAAAGGAAAAAAAACAAAAAAAAACAAAAATAACAAAAAATAAAAACACGCAAAAAACAGTAAATATGCAAATTATACAATGAATGCAATCTATCTAATATACAACAAATTAGTGGTTAGTGTCTAAAAACCTAATAAAAAGAAAAACCTAATTAAAATACTAATCAATTTAACAGATAATAACAATTCACTCCCCGGCAGCGGCGCCAAAAACTTGATGCGCGTCGTGTGTCATTGCGGTTTAGCAGTATTAATGCCTACCCAAGTTTTAAATTTATATTTAGCCGACTTATCAATAACACACGCACTTAACGAGCAGTATACCTGGTCAATTTGTATATAATGGTAAGTAGAGTGTCGATCACTAAGAGTGAAACGTATTATCTAGTTATCCTAATCAGTATTTTAATATCCTAAGTTAGTTTTACAGCCTAATCTAACGCAAGGGGGATTCAGCCTGAGAGACTGGCACAGTTGGGTTATTTATTAAACAGTAAATTAAACTAATGAGCACAAATCAGCGAATAGCATACACGTACACAGATAGATAATAGAGACTATAAGAAGACCTGTCCTGATAATTAAGTAGCTTGTCACTTGTTTTATTTCTAGTTTTATATGAAGTGTATATTAATTAAACCTTTCTCGTTGGTTTCGTTATATCGGCGAGTAAACCCTTAATGATTACTTTTGACTATCCTACTTATCCAAAGATCGACGTCAGATTAAATAGGCGAGGAAGGGGTATGGCAGCCCATGCAGTGCTCAGCTAGACACAGAGGTTATCAAAGCACTAATATAAATTCACCAAAGACATCAAACATATAAACTTTAATTGATGGGAAAGCAATTTTAAGGCGGGCATATGATTTTGCGTACTCACATACTACCGGCCATCACTCCTGATGAATTAAAGCTTACTATTACAATAAAACAAAACTACTTAATGAATTGAATACATGCAGGACCTTCTTATAGCTCTAGAATATTCGTTAGGGGCGTGTCTTGGGTTGCTTGTTCGTCTGAATTCGACTCCTTAGGGTTTTGTGGCACACTAAATTCGTCTAGGCCTTGGGGTATTTATAGTTTCTGTCTGAGGGTTCGATGCGGCGCATTGAGTAAGTAGATGCGGCGCATCGACTTAACTTCGTGGGGGGTCCAAGATTATTATATTCTTGAATATTCGTACACCGCCTTCAGATGCGGCGTAACTTAATTCTTGTATGCGGCGCATGTCCTTCAGTTGTCTTGGATTGTTTCTAGTGAAGTCTTGATAGTGATACGCCGTTTGTCAAATGTATAATGCGGCGTATCTCGAGTAGAACGAGCTTGATCTTCTTCTTTGACCAAAGTTTCATATGCGGCGCATTGCAGAATTACATGCGGCGCATTCTTCAAAGTCAGGCAATGGTCTTCGAATTCATCTAAGTATGATATTGCGGCGTATCTGTTGAGTGAGATACGGCGCATCTTCTGGATTTCAGTAGACTTTTGACATCTTGCTCGTTTTGCTTCATAATTAGTCCAAAATCGCCAAGTTTCACCTTTTACCTGTTTTTATCTGAGAATCACTAAAGTAAACATTAAAGCACCGATTCTCATAAATAATATAATAAAACAAGTTAAATAAATAGGATAAATGATGATGATAAAATGTACTTATTTGAGTTCATCAGTTATGCTTTATGATATTATATTTGTGTTGTTTTATTTTTTGTTTGAATAGGTTGATAATTCTGTGGATCAAGCTTTTAATTTTTCGGAATTGGTTCATAATTATGTGTAGTATCACTAGTGATATGTTTAGCTGTTCATAATTATGTGTAGTATCACCAGTGATATGTCTGCTTATTTAGTTTAGCTGTTGATGATATATGTGTAGTATCACCAGTGATATGTTTGATAAGCTGTTTATGTTATTCTTTATGATATTATATTTGTGCTGTTTTATTTTTTGTTTGAATAGGTTGATAATTCTGTGGATTAAGCTTTTAATTTTTTAGAATTGGTTCATAATTATGTATAGTATCACCAGTGATATGTTTAGCTGTTTATAATTATTTGTTAAACAGCTTATCAAACATATCAACAGTGATATGTTTTGCTTATTTAGCTTAGTTGTTGATGATATATGTGTAGTATCACCAGTGATATGTTTGATAAGTTGTTTGTGTTATGCTTTTGACTGTGTGTTTTATAACCTTCTTTTACAGGTTCTAGTGGTCTAAAAACTCCTCAATCTTTTGTTCATCATGATTTTATCGATACTCCTGGTGGATCGGTTTTTTGGGTTCCTAGAGTTTCTGCTAGTGTTTTACCAAAGTTGTTTAGTGTTTATAATTCTGTTGAGGAATCCATTAGTATGTCTGCGAAATATGCTTCCGAGGTGGATTTGGTATTAGAAAGTCTAGTCAGAAAAGGTTAAGGGGTGGTGTTGTTAAAGAGAAGTATTTAGTTTGCAATAGGGAAGGTTGCCCAAAGAGAATTCATTTGAATACTTTAGCTCCTAAGAAAGGTGATTAAAAAAGTTAGGACTTCGAACTTTAGGATAACCGGTTGCAAAGCTCGTGCTGTTTTTTATATGATTCCTGGAACAACTCAGTATAAGCTTACTACCTTGGATGTTGAACATAATCATGAACTAGATCGTATTGAGTACAAACATTTGTTTAAGAGTCAGAGGAAGCTACCATACCATGAGCAGCTGTTCGTTATGAAAGCAGCTAATTATAATCTTGGTGCGACTAGAGCTCACAATTTGTATAGCGGGTTGAAAGGATCCTCAGCCCTTGTTCATGGTAAGCAGACTAAGTTTTGCAACTTTACTCATGGTATAAATTGTTTCATTAGGGATAGCGATGGTCGAATGCTTATTAATCGTATGGAAGATCGGATGAAGTATACGTCAAACTTCTCTTTTGATTATTTTGTTGAAGATGCTGAGCTTCGTGGGTTGTTTTGGGCTGATGAGGTTGCTAAGTGTAACTACAGAGAGTTTGGTGATATTGTCTCATTTGATGCCACTAACAAGACCAATAAGTACATTTTTTTTATCCTATTAAATATCTCCTGTGATATTTCCATTGCATTTCTATATTTTTTATATATTATCACCTGAGATACTTTTATTTTCCAGATATCGGATGGTTTTTGTTCCCTTTACTACTATCGACAATCACCGAAAGTGTGTTACTGTTGGATCTGGTCTTCTTAAGAATGAGACTACTGAATCATACATATGGTTATTGCAAGCGTTCAAGAAAGCATTTGTTCGTTCTCCAAAAATCATTGTCACTGATCAAGATGGTGCAATGCGAAATGCGGTTGCTGAAGTGCTTCCTGATTCCAAGCACAGGCTTTGCATGTGGCATATCATGCAAAAGCTTCTACATAAGGTATCTCTTGTGATATTGCATTTTTAGTTAGACTTATAAATATTTAGAGGTTGTTTATCTCCTGTGATATTGCATTTTTCTATAAAATTATGTGTTTTATCACTTGTGATACTTTATTTTTTTTTGCACAGTTCTGTATTTAATTGTTTTTTGTATCACTTGTGATACTTTATTGTTTTTGTTTTCAGATTGTTTCCAGAATCTATGATGATACTGATTTCAAGACTAAATTTGGCAAGATTGTTTGGAATATGTATATTAGTCCTGAGGAGTTTGAGATCAGATGGAATGAATTGATGGTAGAATTTAATCTTCTAAATCACAAGTGGTTTAGCAAGATGTATAGGATTAGTTCTTCATGGATTCCTGTATTCTTTGTTGATTCTCCACTTTGTGGATTGATGAGGACTACTTCGAGGTCGGAGAGTGAGAATTCCTTCTTTTCGCATTTCACGAATCCTACTTCTACACTTTTTAAGTTTATGGTTTTATATGAGTCTGCAATGGAGAAACAGAGATATATACAAGAAAGATTAGATCATAACTCGATTGACTCATTCCCTGTTTTGTTGACGCTATTAGCAATTGAAGTACATGAAGCAAGGGTTTACACTCGTAAGTTGTTTGTTCTTGTGCAAAAGGAGATAATTGCTGGCTCATGGTTATGTTCTATCATGTCGAAAAGTTGTGAGGAGTTATGTGATGTGTCTGTTATTTCTGAGCAAAAATTGGTTCTTGGTACTATTCCAGAAGTGGTTGATGAAGAAAGTACTTCAGAGAATGTTGAAGAAGAGCTTATCTTGTATCAGAAAGACATTGGACAGTACAAGGTACATTTATTTTTTTGCTTTTACATGTATTTTTGGTTTAAGTATCACAGGTGATATGAGGTATCACTGGTGATATTAGTTATCACTTGTTACATTATGTATTTAATTTTTTTTTTATTTTTTAGGTTTTTGTTTTATGGTATTTAATATCCCTTGTGATAGTATGTGTTTTTAATGTTTTTTTTTTTTTTTTTTTTTTTTTTTTTTTTTTTTTATGAAAGTTTTCTATAACAAACTACATGGTTCAGTTGTTTGCTGTTGTCAGCTTTTTGTCCGCTGCAAGATTTTATGTCGTCACGTTTTTTGTGTATTCAAGAATTGTAATTTGCTTAAGGTCCCAGATCAGTATATACTTAAGCGTTGGACAGGGGATTTGATTCCACCTGATTTGAGGAGGCAAAAGGCCCGTTATGGTCAAGAGAATGAAGGAATAGAAAAGCTTTGTATTGAGGCGTCTAGTTTAGTTGAGTCGTGTGTGAGTATGATAATTGAGAATCAACCAAAGCTGACTTCTTTTGTAAACAAGCTCAGAAAGCTAAAGTCAGAAGTTGAGTCTGATTTGCCAAAAGTTCCTGCCCGCACAGTTTCTCAAATGGTTCATCAGTTTCTGGGTGTTAAGAAGCCTAGTAAAATTAATGTTAAAAATCCTTTGAGAGCAAGTAATAAGGGATATATGAGGGATCGTATTAAGAGTGGACGTGAGATAGCATTTGAGGAAAGTAAGAAGCAGAAGAAGGGATGTGGTATTTGTGGGTTGAAGGATCACAATAGGCGTACTTGTCCACAGAGGAGTGGAGCAGGCGGAAGCGTAGGTGATGTAGCAGGCGGAAGTGGACTTGATGCAGCAGGCAGAAGCGGAGGTGATGGAGCAGGCGAAAGTGGAGTTGATGGATCAATCGAAGTATGAGTTTGCTGATTTGAAGTATGAGTTTTAGTGATTGGTTTATTTTTTAATTTTTTTATTTTTTGTGACATATATCACTTGTGATAAATCATTCAAGTGTTTAAATAGTTATTATCATTTTTTATGAGTTTTTTGTGATTAGAATGATTGAATTTCTTTGTATCACTTGTGATACTTTTTTTTGGATTAATTTGTTTATATCATCTGAAGTGTTATTTTGAGTTATATCACCTGTGATAAAGTGTTGAAATTATGAAAAGCATAACTGTACTTGCTGGTTCTGCGTATCACTTATGATACTTTTTTTTTGGATTAATTTGTTTATATCATCTGAAGTGTTATTTTGAGTTATATCACCTGTGATAAAGTGTTTAAATTATGTAAAGCATAATTGTAGTTGTTGGTTAATTAAAGTATGAGTTTTATCTAGCTGAACATGTGATAAAGCATTTGAATTACCAAAACCATAACATAAAGATTCTGTTATCACTTGTGATAAACCATAACAAAAAGCACTGTCTTACAACTCCAGATTACCCAAAACTATTGTTTTACATCTTTAGATTGGAAATTACATGATTCTATACAAAAACTAAATCTCCAATTAATAACCACTTGGTCCAGGCCTCTATTTATCTTGTTTTGCGATCTTTCTCTTTATTGCTTCCTCGACCAGCTTCTTTGCTTCTTCTTCGTCTGGGTTTTCGGCTGCAAACTTTAATGCGTAGTCTGACATCATTTTTTTTGTTATCATTTACTTCATGNGATGTGGTATTTGTGGGTTGAAGGATCACAATAGGCGTACTTGTCCACAGAGGAGTGGAGCAGGCGGAAGCGTAGGTGATGTAGCAGGCGGAAGTGGACTTGATGCAGCAGGCAGAAGCGGAGGTGATGGAGCAGGCGAAAGTGGAGTTGATGGATCAATCGAAGTATGAGTTTGCTGATTTGAAGTATGAGTTTTAGTGATTGGTTTATTTTTTAATTTTTTTATTTTTTGTGACATATATCACTTGTGATAAATCATTCAAGTGTTTAAATAGTTATTATCATTTTTTATGAGTTTTTTGTGATTAGAATGATTGAATTTCTTTGTATCACTTGTGATACTTTTTTTTGGATTAATTTGTTTATATCATCTGAAGTGTTATTTTGAGTTATATCACCTGTGATAAAGTGTTGAAATTATGAAAAGCATAACTGTACTTGCTGGTTCTGCGTATCACTTATGATACTTTTTTTTTGGATTAATTTGTTTATATCATCTGAAGTGTTATTTTGAGTTATATCACCTGTGATAAAGTGTTTAAATTATGTAAAGCATAATTGTAGTTGTTGGTTAATTAAAGTATGAGTTTTATCTAGCTGAACATGTGATAAAGCATTTGAATTACCAAAACCATAACATAAAGATTCTGTTATCACTTGTGATAAACCATAACAAAAAGCACTGTCTTACAACTCCAGATTACCCAAAACTATTGTTTTACATCTTTAGATTGGAAATTACATGATTCTATACAAAAACTAAATCTCCAATTAATAACCACTTGGTCCAGGCCTCTATTTATCTTGTTTTGCGATCTTTCTCTTTATTGCTTCCTCGACCAGCTTCTTTGCTTCTTCTTCGTCTGGGTTTTCGGCTGCAAACTTTAATGCGTAGTCTGACATCATTTTTTTTGTTATCATTTACTTCATGAAGCATCATCTTTGCTACATATTTGGCTCTTAAGTTGTTTATCTGCATTTTGTGATTTATGTCTTTTTCTTTTAGGATGCCTGTGTCCCATTTTGTTGCACTCTTTCCATGATAATGTTCCATATGCGGCATCATGTACAAACCGCAATCTATCTTTTCTTTCTTTGTCTTCCAACTCATGTTTAAGATTGTTGGTTTTCTTTTTTGATTCATTAATTCATCTCCTTTTGGATGTTGATATGTTGACAAATGCTTTGCAAAAACACCCCTCTGAAAATTAAAATACAAAGTGTCAATTATAGACTAGTATCACAAGTGATATGCTAAATTTATTTGACACAAAGAAATTATATATGAAGCATTTATTATAGTGTTTCTTACCACAAACTCATAGTTTTCTTTGTATTTTCCTTCGTATGTTGCATCTGAATCACTGTTATCTATTATAACTGATGTCCCTTTCATGATGTTGAAAACTATTAGGTAGTAATGGTCATGTGATATGATTGGAAAGAAAACCTGTTTAATTTATAAAAATGATGTAAGTTTTAAAAATAATAGACTAAGTACATTGATTAATTTATAAATTCATATTGTATACCAGGTTAACATCTTCAAATTGTAACTTCCTTATATCGTCCTCCATCTGAATTGTAATCATCTTCGCAAACTCATCGTATTGTTTATCTATCTTTGTAAGCATGCATTCTGGCTCATCCTGTATTATTCCCGGCAGCTGCTTGAAAAACATTTTAAAATGTTAAATTAATTTAATACATAAATACATTCAAGTATAATAAATTATTTTTAAATTAAATTTATCTTACCATCATTGATATATAAAAGTAATGCCTTTTGATCTCTTTATCTGATAGCCATTCCTCGTAATTTAGGATTGAAGCAAATGTGTCGATCACAAGAGTTTCAATTTTCAATCCTGGTGCTAGTGATTGGCCATTCATTCTCATTAATACTACTTGATGACGCTCGAATTATACATATTTTATATAGCGTTATTTGTTAGTTTCTATATGATTTATAAGGACTTTCGATACTTAATTGCATCAAAATACATTTCAGGTCCTCTAGACAAAGATTTTCAAGAACCAAGTCAAAATGTACAAATCCAAGATAATCTTATGATAAAGCCTATTCCTAGAGAAAAGAGCACCGATCTTTAGTCTCAAGAAAAGAGCGCCGGTTACGGGGGCGAATATAATCCTACACAATCTAAGTCAAATCAAGAAAAGTGCGCCGATCTTATATCTCAAGCACGCCGGCCTTCAGCTCTATTAATGACCCTTTGGCTCCAAGAAAACTCTTGAAGGCCGCCGCTGTTTATCTCCTAGATCGCCGACATTCAGTGTGAAGCAAGCCGGCCTTTTCCTCAATTGCGAAGTATTTCAGTGCCTGGCCAGTCAACCTCTGCCTATAAACAGAGCCTCATTTCGCCTCATTTTCTTACCAACACTCCTCCCAACAACCAACAAAGTCCTGATAATAATTCATCTTGTGTTCCAATCATTGCGGTGATAGAAATAAAGTCAAAGCTCTAAAAATGTTGAAATACTTCTCGATATTAACTGTGGTGATCGCTAGTGACGGTAGTTTCTTCATTACATTAATTCAGAAAGTATGTTGATCATTTCGTACGATATTACCACTGTAAGCATGTTTGTTAAAGCCATGTTAGGCTAAACTCTTTATGGTTGCTTGGATATGTTAATATAATAAGGTGTATAGTTGTAGTTATGATCTCTTGTTGATTTCCTGTTTATGTTACAATCTTGCTGTGTTCTAAACTTATCACCATTGTTTATCTCTTTGATTATAATTGCTAATTGGAAAAGGATCGAAAGATTCAATTAGTATTTTATGGTTTTCAACGTATGTCTATGTGTGTTGCTCAATTGAAGGAGAAATCGCTTTTGTATTGAAATAAACAATAGAGTTTTAAACGTTGCAACTATTTCTTAAACTTGTTAACCACTTGTTTAAAGATTAGCAGACATAAGTCTTGAATCACATCTGTTAACTGATGAGACATTATTTGACGAAAACAACTACTCATTTGTTGAATTTACTAAACCACTGAGATCATTATCATATACCATCACTGAATTATAGCAACCATCCAAGTAATCATATTTGTCTCATACTTGAATTTCACAGTTAAACATTTGCATAAGTTTTCTAAATCATCTTAATTAGCTAATTGATATATAAGAGTAATCTCAGTCTCTGGTCTTACCAAAACTCTTTACAATAAACGAGGGTTATACTTTTACCCGTGTGTTTTGAGTATTAAGGAATCGGTAAAATTAGTATTATAAATTTAAAGATTTCGAAACACATCAAAGTTTTTGGCGCCGCTACCGGGGACTGGTATTTACTTTTTTTTTATTAGTTATTTGATCATATTATTTGCATTTAGATTTCATTTATGTGTTATATTTCGAATATCATCTGTTCTGTTCCAAATAACCGCCGGTTTTCAACTGAAACTGCCGCNTTTACAATAAACGAGGGTTATACTTTTACCCGTGTGTTTTGAGTATTAAGGAATCGGTAAAATTAGTATTATAAATTTAAAGATTTCGAAACACATCAAAGTTTTTGGCGCCGCTACCGGGGACTGGTATTTACTTTTTTTTTATTAGTTATTTGATCATATTATTTGCATTTAGATTTCATTTATGTGTTATATTTCGAATATCATCTGTTCTGTTCCAAATAACCGCCGGTTTTCAACTGAAACTGCCGCTCTTTCACCACCCTCACGGCGATCTTATACAAAGAAAGCGCTGCTTTTCTGAAAAATTTAAAATCAAAAATTCGAACTTTTACCTCACACAACCCAGAAGCACGCCGTACTTGTCACCTTAGTACGCCGCACTTATTACCTCAGAGACTGAAAATTGATTCATCCGAATTGAATTTCAGTTATCCTAAAAATCATAAATCCAATATTGGATGGTCACACGATCATCCAACGCAGAACTTGTCAGTCCTTTACCTGAACCTGAAAGAACAATAAATCAAAGAAGTAGACGAAACAAACGAGTCCCAATATCACAAAAAGACTTAAGACCCGAAACTCCTAAAGAGATAGTTCCATCTGTTGACAATCTTTCTCTTTATCGATTCTTTATCAATTTCATCCATCTTCACGATCCAATGGACGAAACCGACAATGAACCAATGTGGGCCAATGAACGAACCGTTGCTCCTACTCCTGGTCCCGCAATAACTTTACCCAACACTGCTAATGAGTTTGCCATCAAAGGAAACCATCTTACCCTTGTCAAAGGAAATCAATTCGATGGTAGAACCAAAACTGATCCACACACACACATTCACGAGTTCCTTGGAATTTGTGAAATGTTTAGATACAGAGAAACCGAAAATGAAGCCATCCGGCTCATGATGTTTCCATTATCCTGACCGGAGAAGCAAAAACCTGGTTAGATGAACTTGACGAAGGAACCATAGCAACATGGGATGAACTTCGCACCACCTTTATAAGTCGATTCTTTCCACCAGCCTTATTCGACCGACTTCTCGATGAAATTCATGCTTTTCTCAACAAGATCGAGAAACTTTAACCGAGGCATGGTTACGAATGAAAGAAATGCTCAGGATATGTCATGGACATGGTCTAAGTAAAGGAAATATAATCAAAATCTTTTACCATGGACTTGATGAGAGTACTCAAGAAGCTTTAAACGCTGCTGCAGTAGGAATTTTCCTGTACAAAACTCCAAATCAAGCCTACCAATTACTCGAAGACAAAGTATTACTCAAACATGATTGGGCTAAAAACCAAAAACCCAAAACCGCTCTTCGCAAAACTGTTGCTTTCGCAGATAAAGACAGTAGTATTTCTGATACTGACAAAATTATGGCTCGAATGGATGCCATGGAAATCAAAATGGATGCTCAGTATAAAGAAATGAAAGAGATACGTGAATCTTGCAACAATTGTGGTGGAAATCACTCAACCGCAAATTGCAATGATGATGGCACACCTATGTCTCGAGAAGAGGAAGCCAAATTCATGCAAACATTTAGACGATCTCGTTTTTACAATGACTATCGTAATAGAGATTATGACAAATGGCGTTCTAACGATAGACCGGATTATAATCGTGATCAATCTCGATCATATTCTGAAGAAAAACCAGATATTCAAAAGCAATTAAGTGAATTCATTAAATCACAACAATCCACGAATACGTTCGTTAGAAACACTTTCAATGATCTCAAAGACATACTTGAATTCACCACAAGAAACCACCAAGCTTATATCCAAAATATGGAAGAAAAATTCGATAGACTTGCTGAAAAACAAGCTAATAGACCACCAGGATCCCTTCCCAGTAACACTACACCTAATCCCAGAGGTAATACTTCTAAACCTTATCAACCACCACCAGCTCGTCATGAGCATGTGAATGCCATAACAACTAGACATGGTACTTCATATGAACCACCTCCTAATCCTAGTCAAACACAACCTGTTGTTGAACTTGACAGTGAGGAAGAAGATGAACCATCACCACAGAAAAAGACCAAAACAAAAGAAATTCCCGAAACACCTGTTCTGAAACCATACAAACCAAAAATTCCATATCCCCAACGTCTTAGAAAAGAGAAAATGGAAGCTCAATATGGGAAGTTCCTAGACATGATTCGTGCTATTGGAATAAATGTTCCATTAATAGATGTTATTGTCGGAATGCCAAATTATGGTAAATTTCTTAAAGAACTTGTAAGTAACAAAAGCAAATTAGAACAAATATCCGTAGCCTTTCTAAGCGATGAATCTTCAGCAATAATCCAAAATAAAGTTCCACCAAAATTAGGAGATCTCGGAAGTTTTCTAATTCCGTGTAATTTTGGTAAAACATTCTCTTGCAATGCTTTAGCTGATCTTGGCGCAAGTATCAATCTCATGCCATATTCTCTCTATGCTAAACTTTATCTAGAAACCCTCAAACCTACTAAAATGAGTGTTCGATTAGCTGATCGTTCTTTTCAATATCCGGTTGGGATAGCAGAAAATATGCTAGTCGAAGTTGGTAAATTCACATTTCCCGTTGATTTTGTTATCTTAGAAATGGAGGAAGACAGCAAAGTTCCTCTAATTCTAGGAATACCATTCTTACATACGGCTGATGCAATAATCAGAGTTAAACAAAGAAAACTAAATCTAGGAGTTGGAGAAGAAAGAATATCCTTTTCAATCAATTCAGCCATTAAACATTCCTACTCTAATGATGACACATGTTTTAGCATACACGTCATTGACGAAATTCTCGAAGAGGATTTTGACAATTTGCTAAACGAAGGAATAGAAATTCTACACTCTATTCAAGGAACTATTCTCGAAGAAAAACTCTATGCTGAGCTTGAAGAATTTATTGCCATGAATGAGGAAATTGAAACCGATGATGAGGAAGAAATCATTTTCGAACAAATCACTTTCAATACAGAATACAAAATAAATAAATCTCTCGAAGAACCACCAACTGATCTCGAACTCAAACCACTTCCTAAACATCTTGAGTATGCTTTTCTAGAAGGAACATCTTTACTCCCAGTTATAATATCTTCCGAAATTTCAGAAAAGAATAAAGCAGATTTGCTCACAGTTCTTAAAAATCATAAACAAGCTTTTGCTTGGAAAACTTCGGATATTCCTGGAATCTGTCCTTCATTTTGCAAACATAAAATACATGTTGGGGTATAAAAGATCAAAGTACTGCTGGATATCAAAGTGCTGCTCTTCAGAGTACTGCTGAAGTATTAAAGTCAAAGTACTGCTAATGATCAAAGTACTGCTCGTTGATAAGTCAAAGTACTGCTTGAAGATAAAGACTGAATATATTATTAAAATTAGAATATTATGTAATCTAGAATATTCTAT
>LBNU01010683.1:0-36481 GCA_014162995.1 Artemisia annua
CATCTCTAACCTCATATCTAAAGATCTTCTATGTAACTTTTCTCTTAGTGATTCTCTAGGTTCCTCTTAAAGGCAAGACCAGGACCTCTAGAAGACTTGCAATCTCGAAAATATGGGTTATTAGGCTTCGTCATCATCAAGACCACTGAAGTGAATCTTGTTGTTGATTCTTCTCATATGTCCAAGATGTGTTGTGTTAGTTAGTGGTGTTGGGATTAGTCCCTACATTGTAAAGGAACTCTGTATATTCTTCTCATATGTCCAAGATGTGTTGTGTTAGTTAGTGGTGTTGGGATTAGTCCCTACATTGTAAAGGAACTCTGTATCTAGCCTTGTACCGAATAAAGTGTAGCTGACTTAGGGTTTGTTCTACCTCGTGGAAGAACCCGATATCCAGCCTTGTACCAGATAAAGTATTGGCGACGTAGGTTTCGTTATACCTCATGGAAGAACCTGTATCTAGCCTTGTACCGGATAAAGTGTAGGCGACGTAGGTTTGGTACTACCTTGTGGAAGAACCCGATATTTAGCTTTGTATCGGAAAGAATGTAAGCAACTTGTGAAGGCTTCTCCGTCGGTCAAAGGAGCTTATGGTGTGTAGTGATTATAAATTCTCGAGTTGGGTACTCGGGGAGTGGAGTACGGCAAGGAAGGTGATCTTGTAGCCGAACCACTATAAATACTCGTGTTATGATTGTGTCTCTCTTTCTCTATCTCGTAGTGTAGTTTATATATCTATCTAGCTATCAATATCCAACATGTCAAAATAGATTGACATAAGTCGATCTAAAAGTTTTGAAACAAAGTTTTAATTAGTAAAACTATTCAATCCCCCTTTCTAGTTTTCTACAACTTGGTGTAAACTTCTACGTCATATAATTATATAATTGTCATTATCAAAACGTTGAGAGAACGCAAAATAGAAATAACGCTTTTACGTGATATTTGTAATAACACATATTTCACAAAATATGCTTAAGTTTTATAGAGCATGATTACGAACGGAAAGTATGTGGAATTCCGTTAAAGGAACATGGAAATGCATGATTATAGCTCTAACAACAAACATACATAGAATATTATAAACACCTAACAGTTATTGGTCGGATATCAAGGTACTTGTTTAATCTTCACATTATTCTTTCACTTTTTTTTTATTAATATCTTTATTTTTCTCAGAAATTTCTTCGTATCTACATGAGTGGTTGACAAATTATAAAGACATGTTTCTCTCTGTGCAGACCGACAAATATCTCAACTATGGTTAATCAAACACATGTCGAGTTGAGAGTCAACATACGTTGTTGAAAAAAAAATACTCAAGCACCATACAGTCCAATTTAGACTTGTTATTGTTCTCAATTGATAAAGTCATCAGTTCGTAAGAAATTGCCATATAAGAAAGTTTTAACAAAGTTAAAATGGATAGTTAATCCATAATCTATCTCAATTTGGAACCTAATGTTCACAAAATTACTCATGGATGTCCGAGTGCAAAGGACAAAAAGAAACAAAAAAACCAGTTTGTTCTACCAATTGTAGATCCCCATCGCCGTAGTTGTTAAGAATCTATAAAAGTCCTAGACTTGAACCAAGAACCTGCGAGACACAATTCCTACGTGAGGCAGATGCCTAAAGCAATAGTTTGATTTCTCAAATTCCAGATATTTTCCATCCTTACATCACAAGTATAACAAATGTCAAAGGTGATGGAAATTGTGGATTTCAGTCAGTAGTTGTTGTTGGTTTTAGTCTTGATCTCAGGCAAAATATGTGGTCTGGAATTTGAGAACACTTGTTATAAGAGTTAAAGTATCTCGAGTTAAATTACGTGGATATATGAACTAGTAAAGGTTTTGAATACATTTGGAACACGATGGATATTTCTGGAACTTGCGCCAGAGGGAAAATGAATGTCTATGTAGACACAAAGTCGATTATTGCTCAACTTTATAATCGCCCATTTATATTCATATCTGTGGCAGGAAATGCTACGTGTTTTCTGCTTTGGTCCGGTCCAAATGGACCCAGAAGCAAATGGTCCCATTGTCGTTGCACGTGCGAATAACAAACTTTTCATTTATCTGACGCTACATGAAAGTTGTCCAATCCCGACAACTCACCCACAATGGAGGAGGTACACAGTGGCGGAGCTAGAAAAAATATCTTGGGAGGGCCAAAACAATTTTTTTTTCAGGGAAAAATTTAATGGGAGAGCCGAGATGGAAAAAAATAAATTTAACACATGAAATCGCGAAAAAAATACACTAACAGGCTTAGGCCTAGGGGGTCGGGACCCTTCTCGGTCCCTTAATAGCTCCGCCCTTAGAGATACATAAGTTAGATTACATCTGCATGAGAACACCTACATTTAAGTCGACAACTCACGTATGTTGAATATATTGATAATCGAAGATAAATGTAACATTTTCATTAATGTAATTGTGAATCTCTTTTTTATAAAGTTATTAAAGTTGTTATATGTTGCTATTTTTTCAATAGGCAATTTTTTATATCGTAACTATTTGTATTATCAACCAACTGACTTAGCTCAGTTGGCCACCCTAGTTACTTTTGGAGCTTGGGGCGGGGTTTACTCGGGCTCAAGTCTCGCGAGTGAAAAGAAAATCCGGATTTTTTTTGTTGCGAAGTCGTGAGTTCTAGGGGTTTATCTTCACTCCTAGTGGTTCGGGTCCCGGGGCCTACCTGTTTTGATGGTTTAACTCGAGGGTCGAATTTTGAGTGTGGTGCCGTTCTAAAAAAAGAAGGAAAAAAAAACTATTTGTATTATCATAACACATCGACAAAAGAGTAAAAAACTAAATAAACAAAAGTAAAGATAAAATAGATTAGGAGGGATATTAATAATCAAAGTCGGGAGATTTTTTATTTTTTTTAATAAAGACGAAAGTGTAAGATAAAAGAAAACAAAATAAAAAAAAGACAATTTTTTTTCCCCGGTGTATTACTATAAGTTTTGGGGTACCAAACCCTTTGAAGAAATTTTATAGAATGTGGTTGAAGATAGCCTAAGACCGGTCGTAATGGCTCGGTTGTCCCTCTCAATCGACCCCAAGGTCTACGCGTCCTTCCCACTACAACCCCCACTGACGCGTCCGATAGCAAAAAAAGGATGAACTCAGCCGAGATTAAGATTGAGTCGTGTGATACCTTGTCACAAAGAATAACACCCCAACGGTTAAAAAATGACCGATTGGTCATTTATTAATTTTTCTTTAAAAATTTAACATTTACCTTATAAATACTACATTACTTATCCATTTTATACACAATTTGAAACCAATCTTACTATAATCTTCTCATCTCACAATGTTTCAAAAACTCTCAAAACCAAAATACCAAAAATGTTGACAACATCGGATTCCAAGTTTCGTTTATCTGGTCTCGCATCACTCATTCACTTTTAGCCCGCAAGTTTCATATACCAATCACAACTAAAATAACAACAATCTTTTTTTTAATCAAAATAATCCGTTCCTACCTTGTTTAACCAACTGATGTACCAACAACAATCTCAAATGTATCATCAGCAAATGTTACACGATTCACCACCACCGTACCAAGCTCAAACTTCTCAACAATGTTCTCCGCTAAAATGTTTTAATGTTGATGAAGCTATGGATCCGCTTTTTGGAAGACAAGAATATTTTAGTGATGAAGCATCGACACCGTCCGTAAATATATCGTCGCTTCTCTTTTCCAAAAAGAAGGAAGCCCAGGAATCCTATTTAGAGATGAACCATCGGCAAATGGAATTAGAAGAAAAGGCGTGTTAGTAGCAAATGAAATTGGAACAACAGAAGATAGCACAAAAACAAATAGAACTTGAGCTGTAACGTCAAAATGTTTATCTTACAACAAGAAAAAGAAATCATGTTTTATCATTCTGCCGATGAATATTTACCCGGAAAACAACAGAGAAGGTGTTGGATATGAAACAAGAAATATAAAGGCAAAATATAATTTAAACTATAATACTAGTTTTAGTTTTTAATCTTTATTGCAATGATTTTTTTTTTTTTTTTTTTTTTTTTTTTTTTTTTTTTTTTTTTTTTTTTATTTTTTGTTGTTTTTGTTTTTTTGAAAAATTCATAAAAGTTTTAATTATTAGCGTAATTTTAGTATTAGTGTTTAAAGGAATTAAGAAAAAGATTATTACGGTTAATTAGTCATAAAAATGGATGTAGAGAGAGAAAACATAATTTGCGGTAATATGGATCACTTGTGTGTATCGATAAAAGTTATTCTTGTCTGGCTAGTATTGGGAATAAAAGAGTAGTAGGTATGTAGACTGTGGGTATCTTTTTAGTGTCGTGTCGTCTAGATTATCTAATTAAGTTCTAGAATCTAGATAACTTACGTATTGTCATAGGGTTTTGTTATTAAGACCCTCTATTATGTGAAAATAAGGGTTTTTGGTCATATAAATCGCGATGCACACCGTACAAACTTGCAATGCACAAGGCCCCACCAAACATCCCCATTGTCAATGTTTCACCGAATCACAAACACATGTTGGAGTTGTTTGTTGAATCTTATACTGTAATTATTTATCGATGCTTTTTGCATTTTACACGAGTAGTACATGTTACTTCAGTAGAATAGTAAGGATGAATGTTTGTCATGAATCAACATTTTGACATGTTACCGAAGATTATTTCTCGAGCTTCAACAATCGTTATCAATCCTTTATGCTCTATAACATCTATANTTAATTATTAGCGTAATTTTAGTTTTAGTGTTTAAAGGAATTAAGAAAAAGATTATTACGGTTAATTAGTCATAAAAATGGATGTAGAGAGAGAAAACATAATTTGCGGTAATATGGATCACTTGTGTGTCTCGTTAAAAGTTATTCTTGTCTGGCTAGTATTGGGTATAAAAGAGTAGTAGGTATGTAGACTGTGGGTATCTTTTTAGTGACGTGTCGTCTAGATTATCTAATTAAGTTCTAGAATCTAGATAACTTACGTATTGTCATAGGGTTTTGTTATTAAGACCCTCTATTATGTGAAAATAAGGGTTTTTGGTCATATAAATCGCGATGCACACCGTACAAACTTGAAATGCACAAGGCCCCACCAAACATCCCCATTGTCATAATGTTTCACCGAATCACAAACACATGTTGGAGTTGTTTGTTGAATTTTATACTGTAATTATTTATCGATGCTTTTTGCATGTTACACGAGTAGTACATGTTACTTCAGTAGAATAGTAAGGATGAATGTTTGTCATGAATCAACATTTTGACATGTTACCGAAGATTATTTCTCGAGCTTCAACAATCGTTATCAATCCTTTATGCTCTATAACATCTATAATGTTGCAAACTAAAAAAATTAAGTTATTTGAATGACTAGCTATTGTCGATCATTAACCAAAGGGATAGTTTATTAGATATACATATTACATTCGCATACATTGCAGTATATTAATGTTGAACGGGTTCGTTTTAACATATAGCTAAATTATATCCTTAGAATTCTAGGTGCGGCGGGTATTATCCGTCAAGTTATCGGCACGCCACGTCAATTTTTATCCTATAACATTCATATAACACAAAACCTCAAAAACACCATCTACAATAACATTCCTATAACACATGGCAAAAGAACCCCACTTCAGTAAAAACAAAAAAATAATAATAGGAAAAATAAAAAACCACACACATTAACTAGCCGTTATGGCCACAACAGTGCGCCTATAACACACAATACGATGTAGTTATAGCGCCGTTATAGGCACCAAGGTGCGCCTATAACGAGCTGCACCCGACTCTCTTAGACCATATTCACACTTTAAAGTATGTAAAACTAGGAGCATGCGGCATGCAGCATGGAGACATGTATTTTAATATAATGTTCATGCATAAAATTCTGGTCTGGAAAAACAACACAAATGAGAAAGTGCATCACAATATCGCAGCACATCAGGCCAAAACATTTCAGCATCTAAGCCCTTCAAAAAAACCAGTGAAACAGACGACATACCATAACAAATTAAAACTTTTCAATGGTTCAGTACTCGGATACCAAAATAAAAAAATTAAATGACCAATAACCAGCGACCAGAATGAATAATTCCATAACCACCACAATTACATAACATATTGCAGCAGAATCATGATTTTTGCAGCAGCAACTGAGCAACAGTGCAGACTTCACACCGACGGTCACCCACACTCTAAACGCACAAATAAAATTCCAACCAGAACAGAACCAGATCACTAGCAAGCAATCAAATCTATGTAGAACTAGAAATGTTTCTGAATGATAGGTACTTAAGTAACAAAATGCAGTAACTAACTTTTAGTTCTCAACGTCAAAAGTCAACAATATTAGTTTATGCACATCTATATCTATACTACATATAATACACAAATGAATCTCTCTCCAAAAATTTCAAATGTACAAAAAATTATGCAATGTTTACAACACTTTAAAGCAAGGAATCTTCATAATTACAACAAGTAAAGCATTGTGTACAAGCAAAACATGCATGACACGAAATTCAGACCAAAATACATAAATACATACATTAAATAGCCTTTAAAACACCCCTAAACCTAAAGTTACAATTATTTAAAGCATTGTGTACAAGCAAAACATGCACGACACGAAATTCAGACCGAAATACAGAAATATATACATTAAATGGCCTTTAAAACACCCATATATCTAAATTTACAATGATTTAAACCTAAAGTACAACCCTCTATGAACACCCTCTATGAACATCTATTAGAAGCTTGACTTCGAAAACACAAAAGAAAACCCCATCATCGATCTATTAGAAGCTTGACTTATTTAAAGCGCTTATGGGGTGTTTGGGATTGCAGTGTTTGGGAAAGAAAATAAAAGGCTTGATTATTTGCGTTTCAGAAGCATCAAAACACGGTTTTGGAAAAGCAGATCCATACATGCTTTTTCAAAACGTGATTTTCCTTTCTTTGCCAATTTACCGAACTGCCCGCATCCATCTTCTTCTTTGTTCATATTCATTTAACTTTTTGCATTTCTTGTTCACCTATCTAAATATTTTGTTAGTGTGAGAAATAGATATTTTGAGAAAGACGAAAAGAGGCGGAGGCAGAACAAAAAAGATGTAACCCTGATTTTAACTTCATATACTTCGTTATATCACAGTACAAGCCCAGTAACAATAGATAGATTCTATAGGTCTATGTTGTAAAGCCCATTAAGTAACAAAAATATAACTCACTATAATTTCTTTTATAAATTGTTAAGCCCATTAAAGCCCATTAAGTTCAATTCCTACTAGGTGCAAACAACCTTAAGTGGCCACGCCAACCTCCTGAAAAGGGAGGGCTTCACCTGGTTTGAGTCTGTGTGGTGGTGGGTTCAATCCCCGTGGATTAGTCGGCCAAAAAGGTCAGAAACCATGGTTATCAAAAAAAAAAAAAAAAAAATGTCTTAGAAGTTTAGTTATAGAAAGTTAAGTTTGATTAATTCAATAATATATAATAATTTCCTTTTTGTTAATTTTACAAGGTAATTATTTATTAATTTGATTTGTCAAACACTTTGAAAACTTATTATCTGATTATTACGTTATCAAACATCATAATTAAATCCAAACACTATGTTTTATAATCACGTTTTATAACAGCTAATTATCTAATTATGCGTTTTCAAAACTCATAATCAGTTTTCAATAAGCATTCACAAACACCCCCTTAAAACACGAGCATAAAAACATAACATACGCAACTTAAAAGACCAGCATGGTTAAAATTACTCAAATATAAAATTCTCACAATCTATAAAGTTGTTGTAACGAAAAACATAAAATTAAAAGATATTCATCGCCGAAAATTTTATTACAGGGTACCCGCCGCTGCATCGCGCGGGTACCCTGCTAGTAATTACTTATCTAAGGACCATATCATTCCCTCTCGAATTTTTATTATCAAATTAAAGGATACACATCAAGTCAATGACTTTTAATTAACGGGAGATATATCCTCGACGGTGTTCTTATAGAAAACGAAACTATGGAGTTCATGAAGAAAAAGAAAGAAAAGAGTTTAATATTCAAAGTCGACTTCGAGAACGCATACGATAGTATAAATTGGAGATTTTTATTAGATAATAGATATAATGAAAATAATGGGGTTCGGGGATAAATGGTGCAAATGGGTGGATGTATGTCTAAGGTCTTCATCTATGTCCATACTTGTAAATGGATCTCCTTATGAGGAATTTGGGTTAGAGAGGGGGTTAGGCGATCCTCTATCACATTTCTTATTCATTTTGGCGGTGGAGGGGCTAAATGCGATAGTTACTGAAGCGGTGGAGAAAGACATATTTAGAGGGGTAGTAGTGGGTGCAAAAAATGTCACAGTTTCGCACTTACAATATGCGGAAGATACTATTTTCTTTGGAGAATGGAACAGCGAGAATGCTAAATCTCTCTTGTGTAATCTAAAATGTTTTGAACAAGCTTATGCATTGAAGGTAAATTATCACAAGAGTAAGATATATGGAATAGGAGTTAGCGAGGGGGAAACGGCGAACATGGCAACATGGATGGGGTGTGGCATCGTGGAATTTCCGTTTACATACTCGGGGCTTCCTATTGGCGAGAACATGAGGCGGGTAAACACTTGGGGTCCCGTGGTGGAGAAATTCAAAAAGAGATAGCGGATTGAAAAGTTAAAACGATGTCGTTTGGGGGCTCGGTTTTAGGTAGTTTGCCATTGTATTATTTTTGATGTTTCACGTGCCTTTGAGTGTTTTAAAAAATCTTCAGAGAATTAGGAAAAAATTCTTTTGGGGTAGGGTGGGTGAGCGTAAAAAACTATCTTGGGTTAAATGGGATACTGTGTCAGCTTCATTTGGGGGGGAGGGGGTAAATGTTGGGTCTTTAAGAGCAAAAATTTTGGCATTATTAGGTAAGTGGTAGTGGAGGTTTAGGACGGAGAGCGGGGGGTTATGGGTTAGGGTGATCAAAAGCATCCATGGTGATAGTGGAGTTTTGGGGAATATTAGGGCTATGGGAGGGGGAAGGCGGGTGAAGATAAGAAGAAGGACAATAGTGTGATAGATAAGGGGTTGTGGGATAATGGCGTTTGGTGTTGGGTTAGATGTATTAGGGGTAGGGTTAGTAAGGAGTTTGACGATCTTTGAGGTGCCTTGCAAAAATGCTGTTGTTAATGATAATTGTAGGGACAAATGGAGGTGGTCGCTTGTTGAAGACAAAGAGTTCACGGTGAAAGAGCTTACGAAAATGGTGGAGGAAAAGATTCTACATGTGGAAAGTGGAGGTCATGAAACGTGTTGAAACAAGTTGGTGCCTAAGAAAGTAAACATATTCGTGTGGAGGGCTCTAAAAGGAAGGCTTCCGGTTCGTGTAGAGCTCGATATAAGAGGTATCGACTTGGATTCAGTTCTTTGTCCAAGTTGCAACAATAGTGTGGTAACGTGTGCTCATAGTTTGATTACCTGTGATCTGGCTATGAGTGTATGGGAAAAGGTTTTCTGATACAGTTTCACAATCAAATGGCTCAAGAGATCGGGATTCACAAAAGCTTCAAACCTTCTCAGTTTCTTATTTCATTCAAACTCCAAAAACTGATTCAACAAAACACCAACACCCTATTTATACTAATCCTTGCACCACTAAAATAGGAAACAAATCAATCAATAATTGCCTAATAAGAAAAAAAGATAACTTATAAAAATAAAAGATAACTTAAATTAAACCGCATCATTTTCGCTTGGTGGAAGATGGGGTGCATTAATGTTTTCTCAATAGATGAAATCTTTTCATCTAATGGAAGCGCTAATTCCCATTTCTATTTCTCATTTGTGGCAAGCGGTTATTTGGACATCCGGGTACTTCATTTGGAAACGAAAGAAATGCACGTGTGTTTGGTAGAAAGCTTTCAAGTAATAATAAAATTGTTCAAGATATTCAACTCAAAAGCTTTGAATGGATTGTGAAAAGATCAAAAATATATAAAGAGATAGATTGGCAACAATGGTTGTGGGATCCCAATAAAGTGTTGGCTACAGTAACTGCTGCTGCAATTTTCCTGTGATAACAGTTAGTTCTGCTGCAATTTCTTGCTGTCTGCAAGTAAGTTATTCTTCTGTGTTTGAGTTTCTGCTGCAATTACGTATATGCTGTTTGTAGTTTACTGTTACTGATATTGGTATTTGGCTACAAGGTAGTTTTAATCTGTCTGCAAGTTCAGTTTGGTTCAGAGTGGTAAATGTGCCTGAGATTAGTTTGTTGTGTCAGTAAGTGTCATTGGTACCCATTCTTCATATGGGAATTTATATTCACATGTGGGAAGTGGTTGTCAATGTTTAGTGTTTGGTTTTGTAGACTCACTGAGTAATCTATGTCTTGTGTAAGTCAATGTTATGAGGAGTCTCTGATAGTTTTTCGTAAGTTTTGTTTTTGTTTTTTCTTTCGGGTCCCATCCTCTTTTAATTAGCTTATTAATTGAGGTGGGATGCCTCGTATTGTAACTTTGTTTCCTTTTTATGGTATTTATAATATGTTGCCTTAACATAGTCAATTTGTGGCAAAACAAACCATGGTTGTTACTTTTGTTTTCGACTTTCATCTATATGTTTCAAAACCAGATCTCTTAAATTCTGCCATCAAACAAATCAACAAATTTGAGTATATTACAAACAAGAATATTAAAAAACAGAATCACAACATGAAATCTTTACCTTTAAAGCCAAAAGCAAGTCGTACAAAACTGATGTCCTTAATCTTTAAAACACTCAAGTTATACAACTTTTTGGCATTTAGTATTGAACCTACAAATGCCACATACTTGCACAATCCAAAATCTAATAAACAAAACAAAAATAAACATAACTATATAAATAGAAGTGATGACAACAAGCAAACATGTATTGACAACATTGAGAAGGGAAATGTTTTCACACAATTAGCATTCCAACGAGAGGCTAATTATTAACATTAGTAAAAGATACTCACCCAAAATGGTTTCTCCACCCGTATCGACCCATTGAACCATCATCACCTCCACTAGAGTCAGGGCTGTAGCCTGCTGACCATCTAGACTGACCTCGCACACCATTAGCCCCATTGATGTATCCTTTTGGGTTCGGGCTTGGGCTTCGTGGGACTTGATAAATTACACCTCCACCAGAACTTGATGTGTCGAAAGATAGTGCCCCTTTCTTCATTGGTTGGCCTTTGTTCTTGCCTGCATTTTGAGCCCGGACTTTGGCTTTTGCTGATTGGGTTGGGGCCATATAGCTTGGGACCTGGTCAGAAGTCGACTGGCGTTGTGACTGAGAGTGTTGTGCTGAGTCATATGTCTCCCCACTGAGCCGGCCTGTAGTGATATATTCTGAGCTCACGGGTGTCGCTAGATCCATTTCAACTGTTTTAACTGACACATCATCATTCGTGGGTGGGGTCAAATAGGATCCATCATTGACCCCGACGGGCCGTGTGTGGTAGGGTTGTGACGCCATCCAACTCTCGAGCCAATTCCATCCCCATTGTTGTTTTCCGTTATCATTAGGATATCCCATCGCGTTACCAGAGTCAGGGTGCAAGAAATGTTGTTGGCGCTGCTCTTGCTGTTATTTGAACCAAAAAAGTCACAATTATTTTTTATCGAAAAGTGTCACAGCTATCATTTAGAGGTTGCAAGATGGGCGGATCAGAGAATGGGTCATATCATGTTTGGGTTGAATGGGTCATCTTTTGTACCGGAGAAACTGATTGTTCCGCTTGAGTGCTTGACTAGCAACACATCTTCCCAGTTTCTAAATCTTTTATAAATGCTTAATGGTTACTAATGATTACCAAAAGAAGATATATATATATATATATATATAAAATTGGAGGAAAGACAAAAACAAAAATAATTAAAAACAACTACGTATCAAGTTTCAATCTGTTCCGCTTTTAAAAAACATTGTTCATTATTATATTCTGAAAGAAAACACCCAAATGGACTATCTGTAAGTAGATGTGTTTAACTTGAAACCTTCACACTCGATAGTCTTTTGATGCATTTGCATATTAAACAAGTAAAGTTTCACATATGATGATCACCTGTCATAAAAAAGCAACCCAAATCGATAAAAGGTAAAGCATACATGAAATATACTTATGCAAATACCAACCTGGTAGGCAAAAGCATAAGCAAGAGCCCGTTCTCTTTTCATCTCGGCATCATGTCTCCTCAAATTACTTTCTTTGATCTTTTCAATGCTTTGGTTTCTATTGTCTCTTGCTTTTGTTTGTGATATCACTCTTTCTTCTTCCTCAACTTTCTTATGGAGCTTCTCATGAGTGATCTCTAGTCTACGTGCCCGCACTCTTGCCTGCACACGTACTAGGGCTTGCATACATCGCATTGTCATTTGAGCTTGTTTTCGAACATTATGGCCCCTTACTAGTGCTTGCAACCTCACAAGCCCCTTTAATGCTCGTAGTGCACGTCTAGACTGTAAATCAAATCACCAACATCATTATTAGCAGCTAAGATATAACCCACTCCCCTACCTAATAACAAGATAAGGAGTAAATGCCATGTGGACTTGGATCTTATATTGAAACATGTTTTGATTGCTAGTTACAGCCATAATTACCGTTCAATCATGATGACATATTGTACCGTTTATTGATCAAAATCAAGATCAAGTACTGGATGTTTGGCTAAAAAAGGGCACCACTGCATTTAATTTGAGACAATTCTAAAAATGGAAATTGGGTACATACGTACCAGATATCCTCTATAGTACGACTGTATGAGTATAGCAGCTCTTTCTTCCTTAGAGTGGCGTCCATAACCAGCTAAGCGAACAACTTTAGCTGCAGCTTGAGCAGCAGCAACAGCAGCCTCAGCTGCAGCAGCGGTAGCCACTGCTACCGCAATAGCATGATTCCTATCTTCACCAACACGAGACAGTTGATCATCATCACGTTCCTCATTTGTAACATCAGGTGAACTCTCAGTTGGGAAATGCTCAAATGAAACAACTTCTGGTGTGTCTTCTTGTCTTTTTTCGGCCACATTCTCCTTGCGCAATGCATTCTAGTAACATTTACAATTTGATTAATTCCCAAATAAATCTCAATTAAACATAAATAAAAATCTAGTCCCGATTAAGAAATCTATGATTATATATGATTGTGATTAAACATAAGAAATCACATGATAAATGGACATGCAAGATGTGATATCATAGGTGGCATGATGTTTATATGTCATTTAATTTATGGGCCAAATTGCATGGTGGAAACTGGAAATAAGGTAGGGACCAATAATGTTTTGATTATCGTAGTAAATGTCTAACCTCCAAGAAAAACAAAAAAAGGACAAACATCACATGATTACTGATAAGAGTTGAATTGCACAAAAAGCAATTTAGATTTACTCCAACACCTAATCATGAGTTTTTAAACCTTAAGACTAATAGTAATAAGACCAAATCTTAATTAACAAGATCAAAAAACCTATTGTTCTTGCTTAACGTTGATAACCTGCAACGATGCTCACATCAAACATACAAGCAATTTGGTGTCGCTATTGTCGTACATTTAAGATTAAACTAATCATCAATCATGATACAAAATGAGTAAGAAAAACACGTTACAAGAAACAATAACATGTATACACCAGATATCAATATATTAATATGTCTGACATAAACTAACCTTGTCATTAAAATCCTTGTTAGATGGTTTAAAGACTCTTTTGACGGACGAAAACCAGCCGCCTTTCTTACCCATGTTCGCAGCGAAAACAGTCCTTTAATCTACAGAACCAACAAAATTATTTGCATGAAAGTACATGATACAGATTGCAATAGTGAAACATAAATGAAAAAACAGTGATGAAACCTGTAAAGGAACATGTAAAATTCACTGTGGATTGATCTGCATCTTGCTGTTGCAGAATGATAGCAAAAATGAGAGTGAAAACTGAAGGAGAGAGAATGAGTGAGTAGTAACTGCTAGGAGCGGAAATGGCGTTGGTTTATTAATCGTTGTCACGGGTGGGTAGGTTTGGATGCTAATTGCGTTGCTCAGTCACTACAACCACTTTTTTTACGCTTCACATTCACTCAAAACAAAATTTATTTTGCATGTATAGTTTAAGCACAAAGGATATCCAACATCTTTTTAGAGAAATGATACATAGGCCTAAAAATAGACCTAAAAGTGGACCTAAACACATGTGGCATGATCCTGATGGGTTGTTAAATAAGTGGTCCCTGTCTGCAGCCATCAGGATCATGTCACATGTTTTTAGGTCCACAATTAGGTCTATTTTTAGGTCCATGTATCATTTCTCATGTTTTTATGTTCCTTTTATATATGTGTATTGTGTACACTTTCTTTTTCTAGTATGTTTTTTTATGTAATTTGATATTGAAACCAGAATAATTGCTTTAACTGAAATACGTATAACTTATGTGCACACATTAATTTTAGACATGAATCAAATTTAATTTAAAATTTAAAAAATTTAATATATGTGACTTATTTAATTGTATTTCATTTTTAAAGCCGAGCACGTAAAGATTTTTTCAACGTTTCCTTTATCTTCCTAGGCATCAATCTTTCGTCATATTATAATACTAGACGAGTACCCGTGCATTGCAACGGGATTTTATAGCGACAAATAGTTTATTGGTTATAAACGAAAAATAATAAAAGTTTGAAGATTTGGGAATTAAACATAATGTTTTGAAACCCGGTTCGACCCGGGTGGTTCAACTGGTTGAACCGTTCCGGTCGAAAAACGGGTTTCAAGCGTCCCGGGTCAACCCGGTTTGTGTTTTAATTGGTTGTATTTAATTTGGTACATATGTTTTTAGTTGGTTGTACAATGTGAAATAAATCATTGTAATTGTAAGTAATGAATAATGTTTTGAAACCCGGTTCAACCCGGGTGGTTCAACCGGTTGAACCGTTCCAGTCAAAAAATGGGTCGATTTAAACTGGGTCAACTTGCTAGGTTGGGTCGAAAACGGGTCAAATTAAACTGGGTCAAACCGCTGGGTTTGAAGCGTCCCGAGTCAACCCGAGTTGTGTTTGAATTAGTTGTATTTAATTTGGTAGATATGCTTTAACTTGGTTGTACAATGTAAATAAATAATTGTAATTTTAAGTATTAGGGTGTTTTAATAAGAGTATTAATTACATTTACTTTCTCTCTCATTTGACCATTGTTGAAAACTCAACATTTCACTTGAAAACTCAACATTTCACTTTTGACCATTTTTCCTTTATAAGTAGTAGAGATATGGACCTAGCAAGGAGCTGATAGGCTAACATTAGGGTCAAAAAATAATTAGCAAAAGTTTCTATGAACTTCCTAGTTTTGATCAAGGTTATAAATAAAGTGAAGCGTGACATGACAGCATTGTCAAGCTTCACGTCTAATGAGTCATGATGAAGCAATAGTATTTTTTAAAGCGGCTCAAAATATAAAAATATTTATAGATTTATATATTAAATCATATTATATATATATTGAGTTTACATTATACATAAGGAATTTAGTAAAGAAACTATTTCCATGTAATCTTCTTCATTTCCCTTGTTCTCTGTTCAGATGCCGTGTTCAGCTTGTTCCAGGGTATTTACGGGGGATATTTATGGGGACCATGTTGTATCATGTGCTGGTATTATTGGTATTAAACACCGGCATAACATGGTGCGTGATACTCTTGTTGACATATGTTCACGTTCGGGGATTTCGGCTCGTGTGGATATTGGGCTTATTGGAGAAAAGGACAACCCCTTACGTCCAGCTGATATGTTGCTTTACTCGTGGGACGGAGGTCTTGACGTTTGTGTCGATCTGACAGGGTCATCGCCCTTAACGCAAACTGGTATGGTTGATTTTGTGTCAGGTCGTGTGGTGATTGAAGCCGCACAACGTAAACATGTCAAGTACGAAGCTAAGTGCACGAATATTGGATATGGGTTTCTCCCCTTCTCATTCTCTTCTTTGGAGGAACTTGAGAAGGATGTGATGGCCTTATTGCAGCGAATCTAAAAGTTCTCTATGACTCAAGACAGTGGAGCGCGTGCTGCTGTTCATATTTTTAGTAGCTAGAGAGGAGTGGGGGCTCAGATCGTATCTCGGGTCCCCGCTAATTTCCTATAAAGCCTATAAGTTTCAATAATAATAATAATAATAATAATAATAATAATAATAATAATAATCAACTTGAATTTAAAAAAGACGTCACACCTCGCGTCTTATCGCGCATTTGCATGCTTCATCTCGAGTCATGCTTAGAGCCGACGCTTTGGCATATTTAGTAACGTGAAAGTTGCGCCTCGCGCCTTAGTGCCGCCATAGCACGCCTTTTAGAAACGTGGTTTTGATAATGTTTGCGTATATTCGGGAAAACAATCATTAATGATCAGTGATTTGGAATTAGTCGTATGTTCGCATTCTCTTATTTGCTTTAAAACATGAAGATAAAAATATAAGAGTATTTATTTAAAGACGAAGTAATGCTACGTACCCGGACTAAGATTTTGTGTGCGTAAATGAGTTTATGAAATCGAGGCGATGAAGGCCATGCCTCACTATTGATAGTGATGCATTAGGGTTATGATCCAACCATTTTAGGTGATAACGGTTAGTAAGTATCCACTTGGAAATCATCAAGTTATGGAGACTATGTAGGGTATGGTGGTCACCCGTATGACTTATAAACATGCGCGGCAAAAAAAAAAAAAAAAAAAAAAAAAAAGTCATGCAGACCAAACACCTAAAATAGATATACGTTAAACCTAAACGCGTATAAAAAGTATTCATATAATTACTTACTTGTTCATGCTTCCTTGAAAAGAAAACTAACATTTTTATCTCCAATAACATCGCCAAATTCATCTCTTACAACATCACTAATTTTTATTTTCTCTCTCATTGTATAAATAATATTTGTCAAACAAATGTTTTTTAATAGTTTGTGTGGTAAAATACAGTTCATCTACATTATATTTTAAAAAATGGCAAAAATAGTCCCTCGAGTTAACTTACGTTTCACTGACAGTCCTTAATAAATTTTAAAATTCATCCTTGTTGTTAAATGCGATTGCAGCAAGCCAGCAATAGTCCTATCCTTTAAATGCGATTGCAGCAAAAATCCTTAGGTTAAGCATGTGATTTTTTTTTGTAACATAATAATAGTGTATCAATGTTAGTGGCCTAAGCCCACTAAATACACGCTCGAATCAAACACATTACCGAGGCCCATCACCAAACACTTGATAGTGGCCCGATTTTAATCTCAAGCCATGCAAGGCCTGATAAAATCTATCAGGCCAAACTGAGCACACAGTACTACTGCTCCTCAATTGTCACTAATGGTTAAGATGTACCATATGATACAGTACAGTGGGGACGCACGACAAGCACCACTTTGTACGAGCCAAGGAGCGCAGGCCACCTGTCCTCCTTGTCTGCTCCATAGATGATCAACACCTGGCTCTCTCGCAGTTGTTGATCATCTCTCAATGGTTTATCTCTAAATCCTACTCGCCTCTCTACAAATAGAATAACACACACAACTTCACAAGTTTCTCACACTTGGGTAAATACTACATCACAGCAGTAAAGTATGCTATTTGTTTAAGTGTTATCCGAACTTCTTGATCCTTATCAATCTCATCGGGTCCTTACCATTCTGCACAGAAATCAAACATCAATCTCATAGGCTCTATACCGTTCTACACAAATAGTCCCTTTAGTTACCTACTAATTTCAATAACGGTCCCAAAGTTAGATTTAGGGATTCTTGGTCTGAGTTTTCATATTCAGCCATAAATGACAAATGTCAACTACAACAAACCACCATAACAACCCCCTCGTCTTCAAGATCTTAAATGAAAAAAAGATCTCGACTCTTGATACTTCAAGATACGATCTATAAAGATCATCAAAAACCCATCATCGATTTTAAAAGAAGGAAAAACAACCAAACACCTACCCGAACCTTATTAAAGATCTTGAAGTAAATACCCACGTTTTACCTTGATAAATAATCTTATCAAGACTTTATTAAAGATATATCAACCAAAACCCACAACAAAAATAATATCTTTAACGAATGTGTTTAATCTTCTGATTGTATTCGGGATTTCAAGAAACAAAAACGTAAGAGACGTTTGCAGTTGGTTCGTGTATCTTGTTATCAAATCAAAGAATATTTGTGTTTGTGGTTGGTTCAAGAAAAACGATAGGGATTTTGAAACCAAGAAACAAAAAGATTGTGGATGTAGTTGAGGTTGATATGTGTGGAGTGTGGGTGTAAAGAAAGAAGTTTGAGTGGCGGCTAAGATTATGTGTTAGGGTTTGTGAGTTATAACAATTTAAGTTTAGTGTTAAGTGGTGTCATAAAAGAGATACACAAAAAGGGGCGGATGCAACAAAGACAAGTAGGCTGAGTGTGTTTGCTATATGTATTAACCATTTTACTTGGGCTGAATTTTAATAAAAAAAAATGTTTTTGGTGGGTTGATAAATGTTATTAAGGATTTAGGTCTCGGGTCTTCATAATTCAAGATAAGATCTATAAAGATCATCAAAAACCTATCATCGATTTTAAAAGAAAGAAAAACAATCAAATACTTACTCGAGACCTTATTAAAGATCTTGAAGCATATTAAAATTTTTAAAAAAAAATGAACACTTCTTTTTTTCACCACAATGCTATGTACGACTCACATCATATTTACACCATTGTACTTTAAAAATAATTCAAACTATTTTATTTCCAATTATATTGGTTTGTATCATTTATGCACCGTTAATTGTACTTATTACGAATTGATTTTATAAACCATGAAACATCAGTAAATATAACTTTATAGAGTAAACTAAAATATACATCCTTGAGATTTGCAAATTTTCATGGTTTACATCCCAATCGGAGATGTTAGCTAGCCACATCCCTCTACTAGCAATAGCCAAACAATTTACGACTCTAGAAACTAGCGATGCAAATGCTTTTTCGTTATCTGCTAAAATGGATCTAACTTTTTTTTTTTTTTTTTTTTTTTTTTTTTTTTTTTTTTTTTTGTTCCGTCTACCACCATCTCCCTTTATTTGTCTAGTCCACTTTTATCACTACATTAACTCTCAAAATCCCCAAATAGAAGAAACCTTAATCATGTTCGATCCCATAATTTGTTCTTGTGGTTACCCACAATAATTTGTACTTCATGGATTGAACTTAATTAGTGTGCGGTTGCTTGAACAAATAGAATGACGAAAGTCCCACATGTGAGACCTACGTTAGTAGATAACGAATTCATTTTGCATCTCTAGTCCCTAGGGATTAAATTTTAAATTTCTTTTTTATTTAAATTATTAATAATTTCTTTATTAACTTGATTTTTTAATTAAGTATGTAGATGCTTTTTGAAAAACTATTTAAAAAAAATTAATATATGTAACAGATTCATAATAGCTTCTTAACAAATTTGTAATTGAAAAATCATATCAAAATAACATTATGAATGAGAAGATTTTATTGATTAATTAAAATAGATAAATTGTATATGAGGTGAGATCAATATAGAACTTATATTTGTCATAGAGCCAATGAATCAATCATAGCCATTAAATTTTTTTTTATCTAAATTAATAAAAAAACCATTTTTCACATTTTTTTTAAAACAACATTCTTGCAAATGGTAAATCTTCAAGCTACAAAAAATACACCAACGCAGAAAAATCACATGTGATTCGTGAAAATAGCATATGATTTGATTTTTACAAATCACATATGATTTTTACGAATCACATGTGATTTTACAAAATCATATGTGATTCGTAAAAATCACATATGATTTGATTTTTTACGAATTGTCATTATGATTTTTTTTTTACAATATCAATGATGTGTTTTTACAAATTAATATGTATTTTCCTGGCAAATTGGTTTTTAAAAAAATTCGTTGAAAGTATTATTATAAGAATGTCATTATCTATATGAGATAATTTATTATTTCGCCTCGCGATGGTTTGATGATTTTTGGCGTAACGATTACGTTTGCGAGATTATTTTTTTTAAATGGTTTATATATTTTATTTATTATTTATTTTTTGAAAAAAAATAATGAATGGCAATAATTATGTTATTAAGTTTTATAACAAATATGAGTTCTATATTAAAGTTTTTGTCAATATATATAAACAGATTATGCAAGAAAATACTCAAACCTGTCGAACGATGCCAATCCAGTTAATGGAACTAATTAGATCCCGCCTATACAATTACGCTCACCGGGTCAACAAAGGGCAACAACAACAGGGTCGATCGACCGGACTACCGATTCACGATTTACATTGAATAAAAAGTATTTTCGGATATCGTTACTTTAATCTCAAGGAAACATGAGTCATAATATATTATAATATATAATTTTCACGCCTATATAGTTAGTATATAATATATATATATACTTATAATATAAAAAAAAAAAAAAATAAAAAAAAAAAAAAAAAAAAAAAAAAAATATGATATATATATACTATATGAATGGGGGAAATCTCCCTACATCCATGTGTTAGCCAATTCAGCACACAATCCCCTATATATATATATATACTAATACTACACACACCACAACACACACACACACACATCACAATCGCAGTGTACTCATTTATATATTAAGTAACTCGTGCATTTATTTGATATTTATAATTACGTGCATATAGATTACTTTAATACATTGATAATAATACTTATAACAACACATATGTTGTTTTATAAAAATAAAAATAAAAAATACGGGTAACAAGTACAGAGATATTTATTAAATCTGTAAAATTATTAAAAAAACATAAAAAATGATAAGTTACTAAAGTCCATACAATTTATTTAAAATTCAACAATTATTAACTACCCATTTTTTTAGTTTCTTTTTACAAAATCTACACATGTGTTTCTATACACATTTTTTTTTTTCTAGATGAAACTAAAATGAGTTTCATCAACTCGTTTTAAGTTTGGAAAGTCTATTGGCCAACGGGATGGCCCAATTTCTCTTACGCGACAAAACTAAGCTTTCCTATTAGCTTTGAGTTTGGCCAAAAGCTCCATTTGAAATTTTGTGTTTATTATTATTGTATAAAAAGATACAAATACTAGACGATACAACTATATCTATAATCTTTAATCTGTCTATCTTATATTTATAATCTATATCTATAAATATAAATACTATCATGCATTTAGAATTATAAATAAAAATATTAATTTGTTATGTTTACACATCTTATGATCATTCAAACTACACTATTACATTTTAATGTATACTAATAGCACATTAAACTTTAGTATTAAAATGCATGTTACGAACAATAATAGTATTAAATGAAAATTTTAGTCGTACATTTTATCATAAACATTCAATTTCTTTTACGTTCAAATAATAAATATTTATGGATAGCTATATTTCTATTATTATATTTTAGAAAAATTTAAACATACATTTATTCGTTCAAACTATCAAATGGGTAAACCGTCAAACACCTTTGTCTATCATTGCATACTGCCTAAGATAAAAAAAAAGGGACGAAATTTGCACGCATATCATGCTAGTATCAAATAATTGGGTTTATCCCTAGGGATGTAAATGAATCGGCTGTGGATCATGTGGAAGTGTATCCACATCCATAGCCATTTAATTTTTTGACATCCATAACCATATTCATCCGAAATCATTTCATCCATCCATATCCATATCTACTGGATGAGTCGGGTTATTGAATCTCCATTTGATTACAAAAAGTCGTTCAATATAATCCTATTGCTTAATGCATATTTTGTAATTATTGTTGGCACAAATACATGAATTTTTTAAGATAAAAATAATATAAAAATAATTTTGGCTAGATTGTATAAGACATGATCATTATACCAAGTTATAACTTTATTTTCAGCATATATAAAATCATTTCAGGTGATAAATAAATCATCCATGAATGAGAAATCGTTATTCATATCCATCCACTGAACATCTATTCCATATTCGTATCCATTATTTATCCAATTACTTAATACATATCTGTTGGTAATGGGTTGATTGGTGGATATCCACCGGATCGGATGTCCATTGCCGTCTTTACCGTAGCAATATTTAAACCATTAGGGTGGTGGCAGTCATGCCTCCCAAAAAACCCATACCTCCCAAATCCACCAATAATATCATTCCACCTCACTTACACTTTTTTCATACTTTCCAACCTTTTTTTAGTGGCAACCATAGATTTTTACCTCCCAAGTTTAAATCCATTTGTACTCCCAACGTTCCAATTTTTCAAACAAACGCTCCATACCTCCGAAGTTAAAATCACCGCTGAATCATACCTCTGGACCAAACCGCTGGGGTGGCGACGGTGTTCCCCGGCGGTTTGGCCAAACCGCTAAACCATAAACCCCCCACTGCCACTTCCTTTGGTTATATTTAATGATTTTACTTTTTTGCCAAAAAGAAAAGAACGACAAAAATAGTATGTTAAAGTAGTATGTGCACGTGTCTCTGTCTTTCCAAAAATACGATATCATACGATATGATGTCATTCCTGGACCCTGGTAGAAGTAATCCAGATTTCACAAGGCGTAATTAGTCATCCACAGTTTTAAATTCTATGGACCCATCGCAATTTGCCACTCCACTTAGAATTGGATGACGAAATAGACTATCGTAGTCCCACCATTTCAAAGTTCGCAAGGTGTATCAAAATATCTTTTGATGTTACTTCGAACGTAAGCCACAAAAATACTTTTAAGGATTATAACATGAGGTTATAATATGTGTCATATTAGATATGATAATAATGAGGTTAGTTCGTCTTTACTTTTTTACATAAAAAAAACTTCGATCGCAGTGTATATATGGCCTAGATGCTTGACGAGTTATATTTGTATTTTCTCATCCAAGGAACGGGATAATTCTTATCTTCTGTCAAATTGAACGATGTACCTCTTGGAGTCTTGGATAAAAATCTCGAAATAAGTCCTAACAATTTACAATCAAAACAAAATGAATATTTTACATACACATGAATTCAATAATTCAATACAGAGTTCTAATGAAGTTGAGTGTAAGAACTTAAATAATGCTACACAAATGGTTGAAATTTGGATCAACATAGGGAAACGAATATAAAGTTATTGACCAAGAGTTACATAGTGACTCCAAGTCTCCAAAGGTTATAGTTGTTCTTGATATTTCATACTCCGTACTTATCATCGCCATGAACCTAGTTACATGCTATAATAAGTAAAAAAATGCGGTCCGATTTTTAAATGTATAATTCTATTGGTAAAATGCATGTGTATCCACCATATATGTACTAGCACAAGCATTAATTCAATTTTAACTTTTGGTTTAAACTTTAACAACGTACGGAGTAACTAACTACGGAGTATATATCTACTCAGCATGTTCTTGCAAAAGTTATGTCAAGACAATTGTCACAAAGCATTAATGCAAATCAATAGTACAATGAAAACATTTCAGATATTCAAGCTGTCCGCTAAAAGATTCAGTTCCTATAATAAATTTTGTGTCTTAAATCTTTAACTCGTCTATCAAAATTGTTTAGGCGTCAAAAATATTAAGTTCCATGTGAAAAGTCATGTTACTATTTGTATACCATGCATTTCATTCGTTTCATCTCCATTAACTGTATTTTAAGCGGGCATTTAAGAGAACGTTTGCATAACTTCTGGAAGATCACGGTATCGTTTGTATACTCTTTTTACCTATATTAAGTTATTTCCGTAATTGTAATTAATGCATTTATAAAAGTCTATTCATATCGTTTGGAAAGTTACGTACAAAATAGTATAAATAAACTGTTTCACTCATCACATTACTACAACACAAAAGATTAAATATCCAAATGGTTCAAAAGTTTCATTCCTCTGCCTAATCGATCACTCAAATGGAGCATACTTTGTTTTCCTTGCCAACTTGTCGATGATCTTATGTACGTTATAGTGTAGTAAGTTGTCAACAATAATCATAGAAAAATGCATGAAGAACAACTTAGATGTTTTGATAGAAAGTTACAAATTCACTTATAGCAACACGTACAATAAGCTAAAAGTAAGTTGCAATGTTACCATGATAAACTCTACATTTTAACACACCAAAAATAAATATGAAATCATGCTGAAAACACAATTCATCACTGAACTACTACTACGTTATGGATTTGTTGCACATAATAACCCATGCAAAGTTATAGTTATGTATTATTAATTTGAAATGGCTTAAAGAAGTTTTAGAGAACATCGTGACATAAGTCTACTATTTACGTTCAATCCAAGAGCTTCGTAGAAGGTTTTGAGGGTGAGGAATGGATAAAGTAATGAAAAAAAGTGTTTGGTTCACTAGAATGTAATGAACCATTATCCAATAATTGGTAGTACCCAATAAATTGGTAGGTATGAATTCCTTTCCCTTTCCCTTTTCTTAGCATTACCAATTTACAATTGTCTTTCCCTTTCCCTTTCCCATTACCGAGTTTGAGCCACGCACACCCTGATATGTTATGCTGGAAAAAAGGTGTTTGGTTGTAAAAGCACCAGGTTTGTAAGCCGATTATGTTAGATGCTTTTACAAGATCAATGTGTAAAAAAGGTAATTGGAAAAGATGTTTGGTAATGAAAAATGGTAATGAAAAAGCTACAAGCTCAATATGCTAGAAAAAAGGTAATGAAAAATGTGTAAAAAAGGTAATGAAAAACATCTAACATAATGGAAGAGAAATACAATAGTAATGCTAAGAAAGGGAAAGAGAAAGAAATTCATTGTGGCTCAATGTGTAAAAAAGTTCAATATGTAAAAAAGGTAATGAAAAATGTGTCAAAAAGGTAATGAAAAACATCTAATATAATAGGAAATGGAAAGAATAGTAACGCTTAGGAAAAGAAAGAAAAAGGAATCCATTACTCTAAATATATCAGGTAATAGCCCATTACTCACTATTGTTTTTACAAACTCAATATGGTGGAAAAAAAGTAATCAAAAAAAGGTGTTTGGTTGACTATAAGCTAATACGTCCCATGAATCAACACACAATGAGCTTGTAAAAGCACCATCGTCTTTCCCTTTCTCATTACCGAATTTTAGATATAAACACAAGTTTAATAGTTTATCAAAAAACAAAACTTATACATAATGCAAATACGCAAGGGACAATGCATTTATTTGGAAATACGCAAATACGCAAGTCAAAGCAAATTGACAATGCATTTACTTGGAAAAAGAAATAATGGTTGTGAGCCTTTAAGATAGGGATAGTTCCATGCCCGTCAAGGCATCAACAATGCACTATAATTGTTCAAAAGTCATATTTGACTATAAGATTTACAACTTGGAAGGATATTTAATATAAAGGCAATACCAGATGAATCGAGAAGGTATAAATATGCGTTTATCAAAACTTACAGCTAAAATTCGTTGATAGAGATCATAATCTGTTTATTAAAATTTAAGGTAATTAAATTTATATCCTTACTAAAGTTTAATATTATATCAATTTCTTAAACTTTTGTAATTACATCAATATCATTCTCAAACTTTTTTAATTACATTAATATCTTTCACAAACTTTTAAATTCTCATAATATCCAAAAATTGACATATTCTTTCATCACTAGAGGCCAAAAAATTTATATGAGCAAATAAATATATATGAACAATATGTTCTTTCATACCTATATCTAAACTTTTGTAATTACTTCATCAAGTTCTTTCATCACTCGAGGCACAAAGCTATACATGAACAATATAATTATGATCAATATAAGAGATAAATAATAGTTTAAGATTTTAAAATCAACATAATTATGACTTAATTGATTTTTGGATATATATTAGAATTTACAAGTTTGAGAATGATATTGATGTAATTACAAAAGTTTTGGAAGGACATTGATGTAATTACAAAAGTTTTGGCGAGTCATTATTCGGGAATTGGAGGTTGTAAAGGAGTATGGCTTTGATTTCTGTAGTTTCAAGCAAAGAAGAATAGGAAACGGGGCGGATACGAGTTTTTGAGAGGATGTATGGCGCGGCGATTTGCCGTTTAAAAGTAAATTCCTTAGATTATATGCTTTAGAAGACAACAAGTCGATTGATGTAGCTTCGAAACTTAGGCAAGAGAGTATCATATCTTCTTTTAGACGGAACCCGCGAAGGAACGGAACAAGCACAAATGGAGGAGCTGATGGAGATGATTGATGGTCTTGTTTTAGGCCCCGCGTATGATAGATGGCGATGGTCTTTAGAAGGCTCGGGTGAGTTTCCGTTTCTTCCGTTAGAAATGCTATTGATGATATTTGGCTTCCTATTGTGTCTTCTAAAACTCGTGGGATAAAGGAGGTTTCTATAAAGGTCAATATTCATGCTTGGAAGGTTCGATTAGATGGGTTGCCAACTCGGTTGAATCTTTCTCGTAGAGGTATTGACATATCGTCTATTCTTTGTCCCAATTGTGGTGTCGTGACGGAATCGACGAGACATATTTTTTGTTAGGAATACGATTTTCGTATAAGAAAGATTCAGTCACCCCAGATATGATTAAGCATTGTTTAGCTCGTAGTATTTATATTAATCAGTAAAACGTAGATTAGTAGTAAATTAGTTCGCGGAAGAAGGACGGGTCTTTACCCACTGTATACCTGATCCGCAGCCCAAGTGGCAAAACCCATGTACATATAAATACCCTCTCCATCCTTGGAGAGGGTAAGCCTTCTCTCATAATCTATTTTCTTTTTTTTGGTTTTCTCTCTAAGGCTTCACCTCTTTCTCTCTCTACATTTCTTTCTTTCTCTCTTATGTCAAACGAACCATAACACAAGATCCATTCGTGTTTGTGAACTTATTTAGTATTCTACAATTGGTATCAAGAGCCATGGTTACATCCTAGGGATTGTAGGACTTGTGGTGTATGGTTTGTTTTGGTTTCTTTTAGTTTAAGGAGGTTTTTCTTTCTTTTGAGCTTGTTCGTGGTGATTCTTGTGTTCTTTCTTGTACTTCTAGGATTAGAGGGGTTAGATTCATCTAGTTTATCAGTTGGTTGGACTAAATCTAACGTTTGTGAAGTGTACGAGTTGTTTTGGAACTTTTTCTTGGCAGCGGTTTGCTTCTCGTTAAAATGTTCTTAGCAGCGGTTAAGTAGGGACTTTAGCGGTTAGCAATAGCGGTTAGGACAAGTAGTTCAACGAACATTACGCTGTACTTTGTACTGTTTCAGCGGTTAACTTCTAGCGGTTTACTCTTCAGTGGTTACTTTACTAGCGGTTACTCTGTCAGCGGTTACTATTGTCAGCGGTTTAATAATCAGCGGTTACTATTCCAGCGGTTAAGTTTCAGCGGTTACTATTCCAGCGGTTAAGTTTCAGCGGTTATTACATCAGCGGTTTTCTTTTAGCGGTTAATTGTCAGCGGGTACTGTACCAGCGGTTTACTTATCTTAGCGGTTTTCCTGGTTGACTTTAGTAAAATCCCGGGAAAGAATCGATTTCTCGGTTTAAGTCACGTGTGTTGTAAAATCCTGTCTAAGATCTTGTCATCATGACTACTGTAACATCTATTGATGATATCCAAGCTGCTGGGTCTGACACTCGACCTCCAATGCTAGACAGAACTGACTATGAGTCATGGTCACAAAGAATTCGGTTGTATTATCAAGGCAAAGAAAATGGGGAGAACATTCTGAGATCAATTGATGAAGGGCCGTTTCAAATGGGTACTACTAGAGATGTTATCTCCACTGGTGAAGATGGCACAGTCACCTTTGGAATTGATAGACCCCGTACTTACAATGATCTGAATGAAACGGAAAGGAAACGTTATGATGCTGACATTTGAGCTTCAAACATTGTGGTACAAGGGCTACCTAAGGACATCTACAAGCTGATTAACTTCAACACTGAGGCCAAAGCCGTTTGGGACAATGTCAAAATGTTGCTAGCTGGTTCAGAACTAACAAAAGAAGATCGTGAGTCTCAATTGTACGATGAATTCGAGCACTTTAAGATGAACCCTGGTGAAAGCATCAATGATTACTATGTCAGATTCCACAAGCTTGTGAATGACATGAGAATGATCAGAATGACAATGCCCAACATCCAACTCAACTCAAAGTTTGTCAACAACATGTCTCCAGAATGGGATCGGTTTGTCACAGCTGTGAAGCTTAACAAAGGACTCTGAAACACCAATTATGAACAACTCTATGCTTATCTCCAACAACATGAGAAACATGCTATGTATGATCGTCAGCTAAGAGAAAAGTTTCACCCCTCAAATGATCCTCTTGCTCTAATCTCCAGTGCTCAAGGTTTCAACCAATTCTCAGCTGACTTAATCAACCCTCCAATCACTACTCAAGCAACACAGAATCAGTCTTCTCTTGGTCAAGCCTCAATGCAATCAGCAAGTGTCAAAACCAACTCACAAGAATCGGGAAATTCCTACATGGACAAGAGAATTGATAACCTCTCCAATCAAGTCTCTCTACTGGTTCAACACTTCAGAAGCACTCTTCCTCAAACCAACAATCAACTCAGAACCTCATCTAATCCACGTAATCTTGCTGTTGTGGAAGATGGGCGTGTTGTGGTTCAAGGAAGACAAAATGTCCGAGGAAATGCTCAGAACAGAATGGGAAATGGCAATCAAGGACAAGGAAGGCAAATCAAGTGCTACAATTGTGGTGGGCTAGGTCATATTGCAAGAAACTGCACTGAACCAAAACGTCCTCAGAACTCCGACTACTTCAAAGATAAGATGCTGTTGATGCAAGCACAAGAGAATGGTGTTAAATTGGATGAGGAACAGCTGCTCTTTCTTGCTGGTGATGAAGGAAACTCCTTTGATGCTGATGTGGATGATCAACCAGTCCAGGATCTTGCTCTAAATGACCCGAACATCTTCCAGGCTGAAGATTGTGATGCATTTGATTCTGATGTTGATGATGAACCTACTGCACAAACCATCTTTATGGCCAAGCTTACATCTGCAGTCACATCGGCAAATCCATCAGGATCTTCAAAATCATCCATCATTTCTGAGGTACTCAAATTATATGACACATATGAAGCAAGTGCCATTCCAAACGATACTCGATGAGGTACATCAAACTAGTATTGTCACGCCAGATGATGTTGGTTTGAAAAACACTAATGTTTCCTCAAAACAACAACATATGGATAACAATAAAGAGTCTGATGGACCTAGTAGAGCATCTGAAGATACACATGTTGACGATGTGATGCACAATCAAAGGACTCATAAAGAAGTAAGACACACCGACACTATTGATTCAGATCCTGCTGATATGGGTAATAGCAATGTTGTCCCATATGAGCAATATTTGAAACAAAGTGTCGAGACTGCTTTACCAAGTGATGACTCTTCCGTAAATAATGATACGTGTGAATATGATGAATATACTGTTGTTATACCTGATGATACCTTGACCACTAGGATTAATATTCTTAAAGATCAGGTGAATATGTATCAACAACGTGCAAAATTTAAGTTAACGAACGTGAACAAAAAATGGATTGGCAAATGTGTACATATATTACCGAAAGGAATTTAAAGGAAGAAGAGTTAAGAGTGGAAATAAAATCTTTGCAAAATCAAATCAATCAAACTGTTAAACAAAAACAGGAGATTCAAAATTGTGTCACCACACTTAAATTAGATTTTTAGAGTAAGGAAGCCAAACTCCTTAATGATTTTTCCAATTTAAAGGCCATAAAGAACAAGCTTGAAAACAAATTGTACACACAAGGCCAAACCATTCAAACTGCTCAAATGATACAAAAGCACATTAAGCTTCGTGATAAACATAGTGATAAGGATACAAGAGTGCCTAAAACTAATTATCTTAGGAGCGTTAGTGCCTCTCAACCTGCCTTATATGACTTTAATGTGATGCTTAAATCCAATCATGATTCCCCTGATGTGCGTGATAGAGAAGAGATTAATGAAAGTGAAACTGAAAATAGGAAAAGACTTGAGGATAATATGAAGGATCCCATGTGCATTGAAAAGCGTGTTAATATCAAGCCTCATAACTACTATGAGCAGAACCGATTGACTGTCTTTGTGCCCCAAACTAGGTTAACTCCTGAAAAGATTTTTTGGGCCTTAGATGTTGAAAAAATGAAAGCTGAACTTCTTATGGCTACCACTCCCCTTAAGTTTGCTACCCCAACGGTGTATCCTCCCAATACACCTATGAACCTAGTTCAGATAGCACTTCCCACTCAATGTAAAACACTTATTAGCATGTATGTTCTGTATCAAATGTTTGCTGATTTTGACAAAACATGTAAAAAGCGTATTACTCCAACGGGAATTACTGAGGGGGAAAGGGGTTTTGAAGTTACAAAAGAATGCTATCTCACAGAAGTAATTTCATTTTTTAAACAAATCAAAGAACATTTTGAATGCATGGAAACGTCTCTTAAATCAGAGATTAATGAAATGAAAGAGGTGTTTAAAAATCAGGAACTTGAAGGAAAACAAACTGTTATAGATCTTCAACATAGTGAAATTGCGAGGAAGAATGCTCGCATCATGAATGATAATTTAATTGCTATGTGCATTGCTCAAGATGTGTTCTATACTGCTACTGATTCATCTTTAACTTGTAACACCCCCAAAATTCGTACAGCGGAAGACTTACAAGCTTTCGGGATGCTACGGGGAATTGGTATCATCACAAGAATAGATAACAAGATATAATAGATGCAAATGTAAACAAGGTCAACGTAAAGTTAAAGTTTACATTCATCCAAAATCTTTCAAAAGGAAAGCCCATAGTTAATAAAAGTAAATAGGTCCAAAATAAAATATCAGAGTTCCATCGATGTCTCAACCCAAGCCAAGATCCAAGCAGCATAACCGTCGTCCAAGTAGTGAAAGCAAGCTTCTAATTACCTGAGAAATACATGCTTAAAAGGTCAGCTTTCGCTGGTGAGTTCATAGGTTTAAAGCAAAGTCAATACGGGACCTGAAGGATTTTAGTGCTATGTGTAACTAGAGTAGGTATAGACTCACAATCACAATCNTTAAAAGGAAAGCCCATAGTTAATAAAAGTAAATAGGTCCAAAATAAAAATATCAGAGTTCCATCGATGTCTCAACCCAAGCCAAGATCCAAGCAGCATAACCGTTGTCCAAGTAGTGAAAGCAAGCTTCTAATTACCTGAGAAATACATGCTTAAAAAGGTCAGCTTTCGCTGGTGAGTTCATAGGTTTAAAGCAAAGTCAATACGGGACCTGAAGGATTTTAGCGCTATGTGTAACTAGAGTAGGTATAGACTCACAATCACAATCTCAATCTCAATCTCAATCTCAAACAATCAATCGTTTATCATCTTAGGAAAGATGAATGGTCATGGTGAGCAGGCCTCTCAGCGGTCACTAGTCAGGCTACAGCAATGAACCACCCAAGTCTGTCCCGAACCTAGGCCGCGATAGCGTCTATTCCAAACTAGGGTCAAACGCCCACAATAGCAAAACGAACTAGTCCACACAATAGCAAAACGAAACAGTAGCAGGTCCAAGAAAACAGTAGCATGTATTCTCCCCCAATTTAGGAAAACCATTAAAATGATTAAAATACGAGTAAAAGTGGGGCTATGAAACTCACCTCGATGTCGTAAGCAAACTCAAGATAGATATGTAATAGCAAAAGAAAGCAAGGCTAAGACTTCACAGCAACTATGAATCGGCACGACCTATACATATTTAGAACTCACTTAATATATATAACTTTCTCGAAATCGATNTTAAAATACGAGTAAAAGTGGGGCTATGAAACTCACCTCGATGTCGTAAGCAAACTCAAGATAGATATGTAATAGCAAAAGAAAGCAAGGCTAAGACTTCACAGCAACTATGACTCGGCACGACCTATACATATTTAGAACTCACTTAATATATAACTTTCTCGAAATCGATCACTTCCCGTAATTCCCGAGTATTTTCCGTTTATTTATCCAAAAGGAAACATTCCTTTAAAAAAGGTTGTAGTCATCGCTTGGTATCGTTCGGTATCGTTTGGTATGGGTACTAGAGGCATAGTCCCGACTCAAATGAACTCACGCCAAATAATTCATCCAATCATATCATATAAGCATATCCCAAAATAAAATCTCTCAACGGCATACACCACGAAAGTCACATAATCCACATAGCACGTAGTAGCATATAAATCGTATAAGAAGTCATCAAATAGCACGCAAAAGTCAAGGTCAAATGATATGACCTCATGGATCGATAAGTCATCGCATAAATGGTCGACGGCTTATTAAATTCGTCAACTCAATAAGTCCAACCATTTGTCGATCTACTTATTACCCCTTTTAGTTATATCATTAGTCGTAGGATGCATTTTTCGTCAACTAAAATAGGAAAAGACTTGAGGATAATATGAAGGATCCCATGTGCATTGAAAAGCGTGTTAATATCAAGCCTCATAACTACTATGAGCAGAACCGATTGACTGTCTTTGTGCCCCAAACTAGGTTAACTCCTGAAAAGATTTTTTGGGCCTTAGATGTTGAAAAAATGAAAGCTTAACTTCTTATGGCTACCACTCCCCTTAAGTTTGCTACCCCAACGGTGTATCCTCCCAATACACCTATGAACCTAGTTCAGATAGCACTTCCCACTCAATGTAAAACTCTTATTAGCATGTATGTTCTGTATCAAATGTTTGCTGATTTTGACAAAACATGTAAAAAGCATATTACTCCAACGGGAATTACTGAGGGAGAAAGGGGTTTTGAAGTTACAAAAGAATGCTATCTCACAGAAGTAATTTCATTTTTTAAACAAATCAAAGAACATTTTGAATGCATGGAAACGTCTCTTAAATCAGAGATTAATGAAATGAAAGAGGTGTTTAAAAATCAAGAACTTGAAGGAAAACAAACTGTTATAGATCTTCAACATAGTGAAATTGCGAGGAAGAATGCTCGCATCATGAATGATAATTTAATTGCTATGTGCATTGCTCAAGATGTGTTCTATACTGCTACTGATTCATCTTTAACTGCTTCTCAATTTCATGAAATGTCTGTTACATTGCAAGTTTTCCAGAATCGTGTTGTTGAGCTTGAGGGGGAGAATTTAAAATTGCGTGAAAAAATTCAAAAAGATGATCATGATAACATGGTCAAGCATTTTTCAAAACTAGAGGTTGATAATCTTAACTTGCAATTAAAATACCAATATCTAGAAGAAAGAATTAGAAACTCAAATGCCAAGACATCTTCGGATGCTCCTGAATTTGATGCATATTTTGAATTAGCCAAACGGGATGAAAGAATTCAAGCTCACACTAACACGATTCGGAAACTGAAGCTTCAAATTGCACAATTAAAGTCGGATAAATATGATGTGATTGAGATTAAATGTGAGGTGATTGATAATGTATGTGATGTGATTGATACCCAGAAACCTCCGTGTTTAGATTCTCAAATTCTTCAACTTCAAAACATCATTAACAATTTGAAATATGAAAATGAGTGTTTTCAAGCTGAAAACTCAAAAATCAAACAACATTACAAAGAGTTACATGAGTCGATCAAGATCTCACGTGTTAAATCGAATGAAAAAAATGACTTCTTTGTTAAATGAAATTGAGAATCTAAAGACTCAGGTAAAAGGGAAAATGCCAGTCACTGCATGTGATTGCAGTCTCACCAAGGTTGCTAAAGCAAAAAGGACTGATGTTGATGCCATTAATATTCCTCTTCCCCTTAGGAATAATGCGTTTGTTCATAGTAAGTACCTTAGGTATCTAAGGATTGCCTAGATATCCTTTGCGAGACCATTGAAGAGGTTAGAATGGTGAGACCTATGGACATTGACATCCGTAATGTGTATTATCTCACCAACAGATCATATGAGCTCTTAGATTATGCCATTGGTACATGTCCTAAAGCTGTTTGCATGCGTGATAAGACTGATGATTTGTCTCCTAAGGTTAAGAACAAGCGTGTCACCTTTAAGGTGCCCATAACATCACCAGAACATAACACATCTTATATCAAACAGCAGTTTCTCGTTCTAATGTTCCCATCATTAATTCTACAGGAGTAAAAGTTGTCACTAAAGCTAGCGGGTCAAAGCCTAGTTGCAATACAAGGAATGATAGGACTTCACCAGCTAAAAGTGCTCAAGGAAAGAAAGTAGAAGACCACATTAGGAACAATAAGACTCATCTGAATGTCGTGAATCGTGTTTTTAGTTAATAGTTATCGATACGTTATTATTTTATTTATTACGTTACCTATTTATTATATAAGTGAATATATATACATATGCTTTCACATATATATATATCTAGACTTATATTATATATATGTTTAGCGTAATAAATTATATTAACGAATTATTATTTATTTGAGTCCACGTGTCCGAGTCATGACTTCCCGGTCCACATAACTAGTCCAAGTCCAAAATCTCATGTAACGGCATTGTTGAAGCCAACCAAGACTAGGGAGTCTTGGCGACCTCAACTTGCACACAACAACGTCATAAATAATTAATCCAATAAATATATCCCGATATCAAATCACACTTTCCAAACTTCAATAACGCGAGGCCGACTACGGCTCTCGTACTAATCCTATCTCCGTCATACTAAAAGTTCACAACCTTATAACTCCATATTTCGTAACCAAGCTTCCATGTCAACAACACATCACAACAAACGTTAGTCGCAATATAAATATATTCACATAACAATTAGTTCACAAATAAATCATATAGCCACATTTCATATAATACACAANATCAATCCAATAAATATATCCCGATATCAAATCACACTTTCCAAACTTCAATAACGCGAGGCCGACTACGGCTCTCGTACTAATCCTATCTCCGTCATACTAAAAGTTCACAACCTTATAACTCCATTTTTCGTAACCAAGCTTCCATGTCAACAACACATCACAACAAACGTTAGTCGCAATATAAATATATTCACATAACAATTAGTTTACAAATAAATCATATAGCCACATTTCATATAATACACAAGCTTCCATATATCCTAAGTGCACACGTTTAGCCAACGTTAACCATTTAAACTATAACAATATATATACGTATATATCGACATCTCCAACTATATCTCATATTAGTCCAACCAACTTACGAAACTACTTAACCTCAAAACAAAACAACCACATATTACCGTTTATTCCAAAAATCTTAACGAACCCAAAATAATTACTAATCTAGCACCAAACCTCAAACGTCACATAATGCCAAGTTAACGAGCAACTACACATGAAATAAAATATATCCTACCGAGACCAAAGGTCTCGGCTCGATCCCAATTGTGCCAAAATGGTTATGCCGAGACCAAAGGGTCTCGGCTTAGGCTCTCTTGAGCTTGGCCGTGCCACGCTAACGAACCAAACGCCCCTTTGGGGGTCTCGGCTAGCAACCCAAACAAGAAAAACAACAACAACACGCAACTAAACCAATCCGAAACCAATCAAACCCAACTAATCTCAATCAAAAACATAACCCAAGTATTCAAAACCTCAAAACTATCACTAACACTAGTCCAACCCTCGAATTCGTGGGGTTTGACCCACGGTTCGACCCAAAACCGAGCACCAATTCGACCCAACATCACCTATTCGATACCAAACGTGACCAAGATGTTTAAAAACATAAAACCCATTAACTTTTATAACCCAAAATCAAGAAACCTTCGGGTTTGACCCGTAAAAGTCAACCCTAACAAATTTAAAATTCGTTCTCTTTACCTTTTCTTGTAGATCTCTTAATTAGGAACAAAAATAGAGTGGTGGTGATGAAAAGTAGCGGCGGTGAGGGTTTGTTTAGGGTGTTGGAGTTCGTTTTTGAGCAAACAAATGGTGGTGAGTGGTTAAGGAGGTGTGGAAAGGTGGTTTTGAAGTGGTGGTGGTGTCGTGGTGATAGTGGTGGCGTGGGTGTAGGGTGGCGGCCGGCTAGACAAGGGAGAGGGAGAGAAAGAGATGAGATGATGATGATGAAAATGAAATAAGAATTAGGTTTAGGGTTATTAGTTTAGGTAGTTTGGGTGTGAGGCAAAAATGGTCCCTCTAGTTATAAATCTCATAAACTAGTGAAATGGGGATACCCAAAACTTTTATTTTTCGTACATCTCTCCCGACACATATATTTTATAAGGTTTATAAAAATATCGGTCGCCACGCCAAGTCGTTTAATAACCACCGTTCATAAGTAAAACAATTCCTCGTAAATTAAATAGTTTGTTTAGTGAATAAAATCACTTCAAAACGTTTACCACTCACAGCTCATAAAATAAAACAATTACTCGAAATCACCGTAACGGTTATTTATAAAATACGCATCACGTTAGAGTTCCTAGTGC
>LBNU01010683.1:46126-76403 GCA_014162995.1 Artemisia annua
GGTAAGGGTTTGCGTGTTGGAATGGTTAACCATGCTACTTATCAGTTTGGCTTAACGCATATTAGCTTATTGTCATTTGAAGTAGCGATTTTCAGAAAATCAAAATTTTTCGGTCCTTACGGGTTAAAATTTTTAATATTGCTAAAATTATTCGAAATCCCTTATATTGAACTATAATTTTAAACTAAATTTGATTTGTATTTAAAATCATGTGTTTTATATTTCAACAACTAGAGTAAGTTAACCATGCTTTAGTAAATATATATATATATATATATATTTACTAAAGCATGGTTAACTTACTCTAGTTGTTGAAATATAAAACACATGATTTTAAATACAAATCAAATTTAGTTTAAAATTATAGTTCAATATAAGGGATTTCGAATAATTTTAGCAATATTAAAAATTTTAACCCGTAAGGACCGAAAAATTTTGATTTTCTGAAAATCGCTACTTCAAATGACAATAAGCTAATATGCGTTAAGCCAAACTGATAAGTAGCATGGTTAACCATTCCAACACGCAAACCCTTACCTATTAATTTTATGAAATAGCATGTGCGAACCGTTTAACCATGAAGAGAGCATAGTCATACTTATTGCAAGAGGGAACAAAAACATAATTTGGTTATTTGGTGTTATGAAGTGATAGAAACACTTGAGAGTAACAATACATTTTTAATGAGATCTAAAATATCTTAGTTATCACGTTAATATTTAAACACATAAACACGAGTGCGCCAGGGAAGAAACAAGATCAAATATAATGTAACATAATTAACATAAGATCAAGCATGTGTACCTTTTAGGAATAAATAGCAAACGAACAACGTACTTGAATATTCACGTGTGAATAAACTAACACACACACACACTAAACCACTTAAAGATCAAGTTAGATCTTCTCCACGTAAACACACACAATACGGTCCTAGCAAATGATTATGTATACTAGTACTGGTAGTGAAAAGCTTCTTGAAGTTGAATAAACAAAAATCCGAAACCTTTTATTTGTTGTTGAAGTGATCGACCAAGAACAAAACAATAAACCCTTCGTGGATTTATAAACCGATCGACCAAGAACTAAAACAAACAAACCCTTTGTTGTTTTAGGGTGTCTGGTCGAGAGGTACAAGAGAGAGAGAGAGAGAGAGGAGAGCAAGAGATTTAGGTTATTAGGTTTAATAATAATGTGTTATCAAACTAATGACCATGGTTTTCATTCTATTGTTGTTGGGATATCTTAGCTTGCAAGCCAAGCAGTCCTAAAGCCACCCAAACTTTTCGTCTAACGACCATTAAGTTTAAATATAATGTGAAGCAACTATTAATTATATTAAATTTAGCTTTTCACTAGATAATCGTTTTCCATATTAACGTGTGTGTCCCCATGGGCTCACGTGTTTTCTAGATATATGGTATTTGTACGTGTACATATCCCAACAAAGACATGTTGAAATTCAACATGACATGTTCATGATAGTCCTTGGAAACACATCATACTAACAGTGATCAAGAAGATTATTAATTTTCCTGGAAAATATAGTTGAAGTTTCCTATCAGTGAAGTTAATGTAAAATTGCTCAAAGGTGCATATATATGACAATAAAATTAACTTAGGTGTGAAACGTTTGTAGGCTTTTTTTTGGGAATAAAAGGAATAGAAAATGTACTTGTTGCCACTTATTATTATTATTCTTGAAGCTCTAAAAACCATAGATGCCAAAAATGTCAATAAGAGATTTCGAAGTTGCATCTTATCTAATTAATACATTAATTTTATCTACTAACATGAATAAAGGGTGGAATTTTAAATGGCCAACCATAATAACAGGCAATATTTTAAAACCGGTTGAATCGTGAACGAGGAGGTCGGTTGGGTCAATTAAGAAACCGGTTATTATTATATTGATAACAGGAACCAAAGGAGGGGTTTTGTCTATGACAAGGCATATGAATGATGAAGCGAAAAGTGTTACGCTTTTAGGGGTCATTTAAGCCCTAATCCGTAATTATTTGATCAAATATTGCCCTAAATCGTTCCTTTTGTCATTTTAGGTACTTTGAAGAGGAATTTTGGAAAAAGAAGCATTTTCGTCGTTTTTGGAGCATAAAAGTGAAGAAAACAACAAAGTCTCAAAATATGCTGGAAACAATACCTGACAGCATCACGCTCTATCGAGTGACGGCGTCACGCTTTGACAAGACAAAGGATGATTTTTACACCAGACGCCCCAGAAAGATTTGAAGAATTAAAGGGTGACGGTGTCACGCTTTGTGACGCCTAGGCCGTTACGTTATATGGTAAAGGGAGACGGCCCAGAGAAATTTACAAGGGTACGACGTCAAGAGTAGATCTGAGCAATCCGAATTTTAGTTTGGCGGCGAGGTGACGGCGTCACACTCTAAAACGTGACGCCGTCAGATTGTAAAATCTATATATTCTTTTCTAATTTTCATTCATTGGTGTGTGCAACTTTTGGGAAAAACCCTAGCTCGTATTTTACTATATTTTTAAGGGTTTTTCACCTTTGGAACTTTGATGCTTAATTAAAGATAAGTCTTCTTCCAAATCAATCAATATGTCTATGTGTTGTTTGATTATATCTTACGCTTGTCTTTCAATTAACATGCTAGGCTAGGTCTTTATTGTGTTTGCTTAGATCTAATGAAACCTAGCTATTGATTATATGTTGTTTAATTGCTTGTGATTATTGTGGTGGGTTAAGTCGATGTTAGGCTTAAGAAAACTGGCTAACCTCCTATACGGTAACTTGCTTGAACGTCTTAAGAAACATGAATCGGATGTGTACTACGATTATTTGGTTGTATTTAATGCATGAGCGAATTCTAATGATCCCATGTTAGAAGCTTTAAGTCGGCTCGAAATAGGAGTGAAGTAGGAGCTTATAGAGTTAGGGAAGATCGTACACGACCCTACGAATGGTTTAAAGGAATACAACCCGTCATCCACATAATCACAAACCAATTAACATATAAAAGATAGCTAGGGAGTAAGGAAATCTAAGTAAGCACATATTTCTCATTTATAAGTTTCACAATCACTTTAATTTTCTTGTTATTTAATTTTAATTGCAAAAGTAGATATTTGGGTTAGTTGACTAGCAACTAATTCCGCCCACTCCTTCCAAAACCGAGATTTTTACTTGCTTTCATAAAATATAAAAATACAAAAAAGAATCATCCCTCAACCCTTAGACCTAATTAGAATAGCTTTTCAAGCCTAACGACATTATTCCCCGAGAGAACGATCAATCCCCCGGTACTTGCCACTTCACTATACTGCATCGGTCAGGTAAACTGCCTGGTGGGGGTTGTAAGCTTCTCAAGATCCCTTGAGAGGTAAAATCTAAGTGCAAAGGTTGCAAAACCCACGCATCAAGTTTTTGGCGCCACTGCCAGGTAGTAGTTATCGTTTAGGTTGAAAATTTTATTTTTACTTAGGTCTAATCATTAGAATCCTTTCTAGTGAGATTTTTATTTTTATTTTTCTAGGTTTTCTTTAGTCTATCTTTTTCTTCGTGTCTTTGTTCNAGTTACTTTGAAGAGGAATTTTGGAAAAAGAAGCATTTTCGTCGTTTTTGGAGCATAAAAGTGAAGAAAACGACAAAGTCTCAAAATATGCTGGAAACAGTACCTGACAGCATCACGCTCTATCGAGTGACGGCGTCACGCTTTGACAAGACAAAGGATGATTTTTACACCAGACGCCCCAGAAAGATTTGAAGAATTAAAGGGTGACGGTGTCACGCTTTGTGACGCCTAGGCCGTTACGTTATATGGTAAAGGGAGACGGCCCAGAGAAATTTACAAGGGGACGACGTCAAGAGTAGATCTGAGCAATCCGAATTTTAGTTTGGCGGCGAGGTGACGGTGTCACACTCTAAAACGTGACGCCGTCAGATTGTAAAATCTATATATTCTTTTCTAATTTTCATTCAATGGTGTGTGCAACTTTTGGGAAAAACCCTAGCTCGTATTTTACTATATTTTTAAGGGTTTTTCACCTTTGGAACCTTGATGCTTAATTAAAGATAAGTCTTCTTCCAAATCAATCAATATGTCTATGTGTTGTTTGATTATATCTTACGCTTGTCTTTCAATTAACATGCTAGGCTAGGTCTTTATTGTGTTTGCTTAGATCTAATGAAACCTAGCTATTGATTATATGTTGTTTAATTGCTTGTGATTATTGTGGTTGGGTGAAGTCGATGTTAGGCTTAAGAAAACTGGCTAACCTCCTATACGGTAACTTGCTTGAACGTCTTAAGAAACATGAATCGGATGTGTACTACGATTATTTGGTTGTATTTAATGCATGAGCGAATTCTAATGATCCCATGTTAGGAGCTTTAAGTCGGCTCGAAATAGGAGTGAAGTAGGAGCTTATAGAGTTAGGGAAGATCGTACACAGCCCTACGAATGGTTTAAAGGAATACAACCCGTCATCCACATAATCACAAACCAATTAACATATAAAAGATAGCTAGGGAGTAAGGAAATCTAAGTAAGCACATATTTCTCATTTATAAGTTTCACAATCACTTTAATTTTCTTGTTATTTAATTTTATTTGCAAAAGTAGATATTTGGGTTAGTTGACTAGCAACTAATTCCGCCCACTCCTTCCAAAACCGAGATTTTTACTTGCTTTCATAAAATATAAAAATACAAAAAAGAATCATCCCTCAACCCTTAGACCTAATTAGAATAGCTTTTCAAGCCTAACGACACTATTCCCCGAGAGAACGATCAATCCCCCGGTACTTGCCACTTCACTATACTGCATCGGTCAGGTACACTGCCTGGTGTGGGTTGTAAGCTTCTCAAGATCCCTTGAGAGGTAAAATCTAAGTGCAAAGGTTGCAAAACCCACGCATCAAGTTTTTGGCGCCACTGCCAGGGAGTAGTTATCGTTTAGGTTGAAAATTTTATTTTTACTTAGGTCTAATCATTAGAATCCTTTCTAGTGAGATTTTTATTTTTATTTTTCTAGGTTTTCTTTAGTCTATCTTTTTCTTCGTGTCTTTGTTCGTAACCATTACCATCCGCCATCATGGAAGGTGGTAACATCCTTGATCCCAACAACCCACCACAACAAAACCATCCCCAACCAAACCAACCTCCTAAAGCCCGTACTTTAGGAGAATACTCCCGTCCTAGCCATCAAGGCTATCGAAACACCATTGAGCTCACCCAAGGAGCCAATGTGTCTCCCTTGCGATCCGACACCATCCGGTTGGCGCAAAGCGGATGTGCATTCGATGGACTTCGTTCCGATGATCAAAATGAACACCTCAAGGATTTCCTTAAGATCATAGATTCCATAGACCTTGATGTTGACACTCGAGAGACTACCCGATTATGTCTCTTCCAATTCTCTCTGCGAGACCAAGCTAGTCAGTGGCTAGAACGTCTACCCGCAGGATCCATCACCTCTTGGGATAATCTCACCTCTCGCTTCCTAGCTCAATTTTTCCCACCAGGAAGAACCACGAAGCTATGGAATGACATCTTGGCGTTCCAACAACGTCAAGGCGAAACCCTCTACGAGGCATGGACTCGATTCAAGGACTTACTAAAAAAAGTCCCTCATCATGGCATAGACCTTTGGCTCCAAGTCCAAATTTTCTATGACCATATCAATATCCCCACGAGGCAAACTATTGACCAAGCGGCCGGTGGCAAGCTACGTGATCTAAGTGCGGAACAATCATGGGAACTCCTAGAAGATCTTGCTCTCTATGACAATGAAAGTTGGAATGATCCCCGTGATTTGAATAAAATAGTCAAGGCAATATCTTTGCCTTCGAATAATTCAAGCACTTCCGACCGTAGGATCATGGAACTTGAGGACCAAGTCAAGTATCTAATGAAATCCTACGAAGCTCCTAAGCCTTCAAGCCAAGTGAACAAAATCACTTCCTCATGCGAGTATTGTAGTGGTCCCCACGACACTCGAGATTGCATGGAACTCCCCGAACAAGCTTTAGCGGACTACGCATCCTCGCGTACCGACGGAGCGGGAGAGAAGTGGTACACTTTCAAACCCGAGCCAAACCCTTACGTTGATTCCTACAACCCATCTTGGAAAAATCACCCAAACTTTAGGTGGAAACAAAACCAAAACACGCCCCAAAACAATTCTTCCAATCCACCTAATCGTTTCCAACCCAACGGTTCATCCTCAAACCGTACTTTCAATAACAATCTCTCCAATAATTATGGTAGTACCAATAACCTCGAGGGAATGATGTCTAAGTTTATGGCATCTCAAGAAGCTCGTATGGCTAAGTTCGAATCCGAACTTAATCAACAACAAGCGGAGATGACCAATAAGATAGACAACTTATTGAAAGCATTCAACACCCAAGGGGTGCCATCATCAAACAAGGACGCTAGGAACACAAATAGCGGACCCCAAATCAAGGACCCCTCATCCTCAAAACATGTCCATTTTGTCAATGTTGTCACTATTAAGCCAATCCCTAAAAATGAAATAGATAGTGAACATAAGGAGGAGGTTAAGAAAGTTGAGGAGAGTAAGGAGAGGGAAGTAGAAGAAGTAGATGACGAAGAGGACTACTTCAATAGGTTTCCCACTAAGGAAGAACGTGCATACCATAAGGATCTATTCGATAACTCCGAGACACCATACTTCCTAGGTAACCCAATCATCAAAACAGGTGACCCTTCCAACATCAATATACCATGCAGCATAGGTCACTTGCATGTTTGGAAAGCTTACATAGATCTTAAGTCTCCCATAAACATCATGACTAGAGCCTACTACAATCTAATAATGAAAAAGCAACTAGGATTTAGGACATTTCTTAGCACAGGATGGATAAGCAATTTTGTAGGTAGAGTTAGGGGACTACATGTCTATGTAGGAAATTTCACTTACGTCACCGACTTCGTGATTATTGAGGATATTTGTCCGGTAGTTGATTCATGCTTAACTCAAGTAGTTTTTGGGAAGCTGTTTGTTGAGGCCTCTAAAATGAATTATGACCCATCTCTAGGGATAGTTAGGTTCAAAGACGAGACCGATGATGTAGCTTACCAAATGCCATATAAGATAGAGCAATACCGACTCTTGTCAAACATCGAGAAGGAACATAAGCAAGCGGTCTACTATAGGAATGATGAGGATAGAAGTAGAGGAGTAGACTATGTTATGAGTAGGATATTTGGGTTCTACAAAGAATGCTTGCAACTAGGTCCGGAATATAAGACTAAACCCGAGGATGACCTAGAGACCGTGACCTGTTCTTTACAATCTTTCTTTTAAGTCTTTTTATCATTTGAGCTTATTTACTTGTCATCTTAATCTTTTCTACAAGCTTTTATAAGTTTTGTCAACTTTGCATGGTGTTTGTTTTGAGTCGTGGCTTATTTAGCTTTTATAAGCTTATCTAGTGTTTTAAACTTGTTTCTAATCAAGCTTTTATTGGATTTTGGTAGTTTTAATCTTTGGTCTCACGTAATAAAGTTTCAAACAAGTTATTTTTGAGTTTAGCGAGTTTGGAAATATGAAAATAGGGTTTAGCGAGTTTGGGATAAATATAGCGAGTATGAATCTGAAAGTTAGCGAGTATGCATAATTGTTTAGCGAGTATGAGGTATTTGGTTGCGAGTATGCTCATGTTAGCGAGTATGGGTTTATTCAATAGCGAGTATGGTTACTAGACTTAGCGAGTATGTTTTGTTTAGATAGCGAGTATGAGAATTTGTTTAGATAGCGAGTATGAGAAGTTGTTTAGATAGCGAGTATGGAATCCTGATTTAGCGAGTTTGGACTTGATCTTTTCTTTTCTTGTTTCATTTTTATTTCAAGCTGAGCTAGGCTTTTATTCACCTCATCGTTTATCGAGTGAGGTTTTTATTTTCTTAAATCTAAACGTTATGCTGTCGAAATTTTCTTAAAATCTTTTTAGTGTCGTTTACTTATTTAAAGTCTCGTGTCTTTTAATTCTTGGTTTTAAACTTTAATTACTTTTAATGATTTACAAGTCTTTTATTTTCTTTATCGCTTTAAGTTTTTAATATGAGTCTCGAGTAGTTTTTTAAAACGTGTTTGCTTAGCGATTCGAGTTTGTGAATTTAGTGAGAGTGTTAAACGTTTGTGATAAGTAATCGAAAGATTACTTAGACGTGTGAGTTAATTATTCGAAGACGAAATCTTTGAACATTAATTCACTCGTCTTGAGTTAATATCTTTTCAAAAGATTAATCAACAACTAATCTCGAGAAAGGAGAATAACTCGTTGCAAACTTTTACCTCAAGCTTAATGAACTTATTCGCGTTGCTTTGCAAACACATTGTCTTTTAAATTCATTTACCGCTTTCATTACTTATCGCTTTTAATTACCGCTTTCTTTAATAGCTTTATTACATGCAGCTTTACTTGTTTACTTATTTCATGTCGTTTTACCGCTTTACTTTATTTTAAACCGCATTTTAATTTGTCGTTGTAGTATAAACAAAACCAAACCTTCTTTTTAACCAATTCATCACACATAGCTCACGGTCTTGAGTGACGAGATCCATATTCAACCCTCGTTGGGACAACGATCCGTGGTTTGAGCTTGCACTTTGCTCCCGCGACCCATCAATTTTTGGCGCCGCTGCCGGGGAGCGGTTGATAAGATTGAGTTATTCGATCGTTTGAGTAATGTGTTTTGGAGACCCTTCTTTCGAGAAGTTTAAGCTTTTGTAAATATTTTCAAAATATAAAAACACAAAAAGATTTTCTCTTCAAATTTGTTTTCACTTTTGATTTCTACTTTTCTAAACTTAAAAATCCAAAAAGATTTTCCATTTCAAAATTGGTTTTCATTTTTAACTTTTCATTTTTCAAAACATAAAAACCAAAAACAATCTTCTTACCCCCAATTGTTTAATTCTCATGGATTCATTGATACTTTGTGTTGGTTGTGGTGCACCACTCTATGGTGCACCGTGTCGATACTGTACGTGTGAAAGGTGTGGAAACGATATTCAAAACGGAAGTTGTTTGTGTTGTGGTTCAAGTAATTCATTCGTGTATGATCAAAACCCTAATTCATTCGACTATCCTTCAGATTCTTCCAACTACCCACCTCAGCCCGACTTATCTTGGTTTTGTAATGGATGTGGAGATCATTTGGATCCGACTTCAAACTGTTGTCAACGGTGTACTTGCATGAGGTGTGGTAGAAGTCTTAATAATGGATTCTGTTCGTTTTGTGCTTTTGAAGATGAAAATTCATATTCTCAAAATTTCAATTCAAACTTTTCCAATTATCCTCAAAACGATTCTTACTTCCCTCCTCAAAACACTTATGAGCAAGAACCGTATTTCAATCATGATTCATTTCAACATCCACCAAATCTGTCACAACAATCTTACGGGTGTGAGTATTGTGGAGGTCCGCACTTTAGCACTGTTTGTCAAACGAGGAACCCGTTTCCTTGTAACAATTATAATTATCCTCACCAAGATCAACCTCTACAAGATCAAATGATTCAAAATCAACCTTATCAATGGGATCCTGAACTTTACCAGAAACTTCAAGAGATATTGAGTGAAACGGATAGATTGTTGAAGAAACTTACCAAAGAAGACTCTCATCAGAAAACGTGTGGAGAACTTCTAGCCGAAGAACAAGCATCTAGAGAAAGCTCTCAATATCGTGAATCTTTCATTTACAATGGTGATGATGATGAGGCGTCCACTCAAATTTGGTTATCTTATCTCAACACAACCGTCAAGGATGATGGCAGCAAAAGCATGGAAGAATTACTTGCTGAACTAAGAGCGGTTAAACTTCGAAAGGCTTTTATTTATGACGATGATTCCGATGACGACGAGGAGAGAATAGTACCGTTCAACGTTTTTCCTCAAATTGCACCTATCTGTCCTCCCGTAAGACCCGAGGATTCTCTAACAATGGGGGATGAACCTCTCAACACTACTCCGGCAACGGAATCGGACGAAATCAATAAGTCTAGTGTGGAGAACCTTGTCCCAATCCAAAGTGAATCCAGGGAAACTTCTAACGGTGATGGTGAAACCTTCGAAAATGATCGTCTTGATAATCTCGTTGATACGAATGATAAGCCGTTTGATGATACTAACTTTGATTCGGAGGGAGATATTCGTTTTCTTGAAAATTTATTACTTGAAGAACCTTTACCTCCTCTCCCTTCGAAGAACGATGAAGTAATTGATGAGTCCGTTGATAAACATGATGAGATATGTTCCGAGTCTGACAAAGGTTATGCTTCCTTGTCTTGTGGAGAAATCGAGTACGTTGAAGAAGAAATTTCCCCGTGTGGAAATCCCGCCTCATTTTCTGAACCTAATATTCCCGATTTTTCCCTAGAAGAGATCGATGTTCTTTCAGAAATTGATGAAACTTCGAATGAATCAGATAACCCAGTTCTTGAAACTTTCAAAACAACTTTCACCAATCCCTTATTTGATTTCGAACCAGATTTTACTATGATTTCAAACAATCCGCTCTTTGATATTCAGATTATGGATAGTGACGAGTCTGTTACAGAACCCGAGGTTACAAATGTTCATCATATGGATAATTCTCTTCACGATGAGTTTTTAACTCCAGTTGACCCGACTCCATCAAGAATTGTAGAAGTTTCTGCGCCTACAAAGTTGTCATCTCCGAAGGATTCATCATCTTTTACCGTGGTTGATACTCCATTATCGTTCCTTTCAGAAGATAAAATTTTTAAACCTGGTATATTGCCTTTAAAGGACTCCTATGGGCTCCAGCCCGACATCCTTGCTTCTTTCGTTACTATTGAAGATTTTGTTGATGAAAATTTGAAGAAGGATGATTTTAAGACTAAGGAGAAAGTTAAGCTTACCACTGAGGATCTCTTTGAATTCGACCTCGAAATCGTTGTTATGATCTTTCTTCCTTATCTTACCTATGCTATTGTTTCTCCCATACGTCATTCCCTCGGGAGTGGGGATGTTGTTTTTGATCCCGGCATCGTCACTTTTCAAGCCGGCTGTTTCATTTGCTCCCCCAAGGACAAGTAAATTCGGGGCGAGTCTAAGCTATACGACTCGTTACTAAACAAGCGCTTCGTGGGAGGCACCCCATGCTTATCCTTTTATTTCATCTTTAATTTCTAATAAGTAACGCGAGGAGGGCGACCTCTTCCAATCTTGTGTTTGTTTGGTTGTTTGTGTTTGTGCAGGATTTCCCCAATTCATGATGACTCTCGTGCTCGTGGATCGTCTCATCTCCACTCGAGTCCCATGTCTTGATGCTTGCTTGGAAATCGTATATCCAAAATCTTATCGACTAATGGTATCTTTGGCATACTTAATAAACGGCCTTAGAATTATTGTTAGGATTACCCTTACCTTTGAAACATTGAGGACAATGTTTACCTTTAGTCTGTGGGGGGGGGGGTGAATCTTCGATTTGATGACCTAGCACTAAGGAAGAACGTGCATACCATAAGGATCTATTCGATAACTCCGAGACACCATACTTCCTAGGTAACCCAATCATCAAAACAGGTGACCCTTCCAACATCAATATACCATGCAGCATAGGTCACTTGCATGTTTGGAAAGCTTACATAGATCTTAAGTCTCCCATAAACATCATGACTAGAGCCTACTACAATCTAATAATGAAAAGGCAACTAGGATTTAGGACATTTCTTAGCACAAGATGGATAAGCAATTTTGTAGGTAGAGTTAGGGGACTACATGTCTATGTAGGAAATTTCACTTACGTCACCGACTTCGTGATTGTTGAGGATATTTGTCCGGTAGTTGATTCACGCTTAACTCAAGTAGTTTTTGGGAAGCTGTTTGTTGAGGCCTCTAAAATGAATTATGACCCATCTCTAGGGATAGTTAGGTTCAAAGACGAGACCGATGATGTAGCTTACCAAATGCCATATAAGATAGAGCAATACCGACTCTTGTCAAACATCGAGAAGGAACATAAGCAAGCGGTCTACTATAGGAATGATGAGGATAGAAGTAGAGGAGTAGACTATGTTATGAGTTGGATATTTGGGTTCTACAAAGAATGCTTGCAACTAGGTCCGGAATATAAGACTAAACCCGAGGATGACCTAGAGACCGTGACCAACAATGACGTCACGTAATAGAGTGTGACTTTGAGTCTAGATACAAGACTCGTTAATAAAGAAAAGCGCTTCTTGGGAGGTAACCCAAGCTTTATTTGTTTTGTGTGTTTATTTGTTTCCGTATGCATGTTTTATTATTATTATTATTGATTCATGTTTCAAATTAAAATTGTGAAATGCTTTATTTTGTTTTTAACTTCGTCTTAACTACATATAAAGATATATATTTTGCAAAAAAATAAATGTAAGGGAAATCTAAATTTGTTTATAAGAACGAATTGGAACATGAATCGTAACAACATAGACATACATATTAGTATTTGTTAGAGTCAAATGCTTGTATCGAGTCATGATGAAATTTTGCAGGATTCCAGAAGTTAAGGTATTTGTTTTTCCAGAAATTTTCCGGAAACTAAACATAAGAATTCTGTCAGATCAATTCTGACGGCGTCAGCCTTTGATTCCAGAAAACGTTTCAAAATTTAGTTTTTCTGCCGGATTATAAAAATTACTGCATCTCTAGTGAGGTTGAACCTCACCTGGCAATTAGGCCACTTAGGTGGTGGCTCAATTTTTTTGATAAAAGATTTATTAAATAGTACTCAGGTTTCATAATTGTTTCACAACAATCAAAACGATGAAACTTTGTTACTGTTTATTCATCTTTACCTGTAGAGATAGGCGACGTTTGGAAATTGTTTCAAACTGTCACTTTATATTGAGTTTGTCATTAGACTTTAGGAAACCGTTTCTATAAGGTAATTTGACAGCTAAAATGTTGACATGGATGCAAATTGAAAAATGGTTTGTGACAGTTGAATGTTTTTTAACGTTTTACGTAAGTTGAATGGTAATAAACTTATTATGACGATTTTTCAAGTCCAATGCCCAAATTAGAAAATGAGTTAAAACTTAAAAGTGACTTCCTGTTGCAATTTGCCATTGGAATATCCCATATTTGTAGATTATGCAATTCTGTGGTAACGAGTATTTGACCTATGGTGTCTGCTGGTAAATTAAATGACATTAAGCTCTAGGATCCAAAGGCGTATGTCTATTCGTAAAGGTGGCAAATCTTGCCTAAATTTAAGTTGTGGGAACTTTTTGACACTTCTTTTATAAGATATGGGCGATAGAAAGTGGCGAAAAGTGGACAGGGCATATCGGGCAAACCATAATTGCATAACTAGTTTCTTGTTTGCTCATCAGTTTCTCTTGTTCTTTTCTTTATCGGTTAATACAATCCTCATTTCTTCAGCAACAATCACAATCGAAAATCAAGGTATCATAGTGTATCATATATGTGTTAAAATTTTTTTTATGCTTAGTTAGTCAAATTAATTAATAGCTATCTTTAATTATTTGAATTATAATTAGGTTAACAATCTAAAGGGGTGTTTGGGACTGTTTAATTGATGAATTAAAGGGGTGTTTAGGACTGTTTTAATAGATGTATTAAAGGGGTGTTTTTAAGACTGTTTTTATACCAGAATTAAGGGTGTTTGGAACTGTGTTTATACCTCAAATAAAGGGCTGTTTGGGACTGTTTTGACAGCCAAATAAAGGGTTTCTAAGATGGTCTTTATACTTGAACTAAGGGTGATTGGGACTGTTTTTATATGTCAAATAAGGGGCTGTTTGAGACTGATAAGCTGTTAAAAGTGAGCATATAGGCTTTCCATGTTTAAATAAGCCCATAAGCCGTGAAAATAAGATTATCCAAAAACCCCTTAATGAATTTGGGTTCCTGAACTTTTGAAGCTGATGTTTAGCTGGATGGAAAAAAAAGTAGTATAGCATTATTGTTGGTATAGGTGTGAGCGAGCTATAAGTACACGAGTCTCTCGGCTATTGAGTATATAAATGTTGCTCTAGTAGCACTCCTTGTTGGTGATAGTTGTAACTGCACCATTTTGAAGTAGTGACTATTATTGTACTATAAAAAAGAGGTAGTAAAGCATTTACTAAGATAACTAAAAAGCTGTATAGGTTACTAAAATGTATATTAACTACTTGTGTTCTTTAGAAGTTTAATTCTGTTGTAATAGAAAAAGAGGTTGTATAGCATTTACTAAGATAGTTGTAACTGCACCATTTTGACTGTGTGACTTTGGCAAAGGGATACGGGAACGATACGGGAACGGGAAACGGTGCAGTTACAACTATCTTAGTAAATGCTATACAACCTCTTTTTCCATTACAACAGTTTAGTTCACATGCAAAAGTTTGAAGTTGTTTTTGTGTGCACAGTTAAGGCTGTTAATTTATTTCTCCCCAAAATGATGGATATGTTGAGTCTAACAATTATTATCGAAGTAAGGGTTGGACAGACTTATAAGTTATAACTTTGTTCACGGTTTCTAAAACAGACCTTTTTTTTTAGTTGCTTGTTTTGTTTTACTGTTTTAGTATGCTCAACCGAAATGTTTGGTTTCGTCATTTGAATGTTTAAATATTGTAGACGTTTTATTTTGATGTTTATTTATTATATATTTGACTTTAATGTGATTGTTTATCCGTTATCTAGTTATTTACGGGGTGTTTGGTTTAGGGTTTTTATTTTGTAATTTGGTGTTTTTTTAAGATAGCCTGTTTTGACCCGAGTCCGTTTAGACCCGTGCCTGTTTAGACCCGTGCCCGTTATCCGAATAATAAGTTTGCCCGTTTTGATCCTTGCCCGTTTTGACCCGTTGCCCGTGCGCGCCGAATCCGCCTGTTTTGCCACCTCTATTCCTAAAGAGCTAAATTGTTTCTGAAGGTCATTTCCCTTCTTGAAACTACAGTTTTTCTGGGTTAGAAGTAGTTATCCATTTGTTAGTGTTTAAAAAAACATTTAATGCTATGCAGTTGACTTTTTACATGCTTGTGAAACCAAACTATTATTTTCATAGTGACATATAACAAACATCATAGTGCTCTAAAGTATAGGTGGAAAAATTGGGAGGTGGCTGCATAATGGGTCAAAATGGGTTGGTTTGGCTCACTAATTTGTAGCTCAGTGCGTTGTGTAAGGCTGTAATGGATTGAATTGAAGTTAGTTTACCGCCATGATAAATCATTAAGCTGATGATGTGTTTCTAAATATTTTAACAATAATTTTGGACAACCAAGACCCCAAATTGGGAGCCCAGAAGAAGAAATGTTGTCAAATCTATAGATTGAAATCATAGTTTATATGCAGAAGTTTAAAATTGTCAGTCTATCTGACGAATTTCATTTGAACATTCAAATCGAGCAGTGCTTTTGGATTGTTTTTAATGCCCAGCAGCTTAATCGTTTTTTGCTTAAACCATTTTGGGTTGTTTAAGACTCCAAGCTGTCTAGTAATTTCATTCCCAAAATCGACAAAGATCAATATCACAAGTATCTACCAGAACGAAGCGTTTAATAATATCAACGGATGAATATGTTTATAAGCTTTGTATTTGGGAAGAAGTTGCTGTGCATGACTATTGATTTCCATAATCCACATTTGTGTGTTGATTTTGTATGCTTATTAGACAACTATCTTGTTTCTATTACTTTACTAAAATGCTTCATTTTTTGAGTCATTAATAAGTAATACTAGTGCATCTACTGTGGCATTGGTTATTAAAACTCAAAAGGAAAGGAAAAGAGAATTTTTCTGGTCAACCCAACTTTTTTAACCTGTTTCTGAAAGGGCCTCTTCTGCCCTGTTTTAGAACCTATCATCTTATGATCTTTTTGAATGCATTTCATGCTTACTTTCACAGTTTTTTGACAGATACTTTTTGTGTTCTCATCATTTATCGGTTCATAGCTTTGTTGACAAGTAGTATATCTATTCTCTTTTTTATATATATGTTCCCTTCGATACACTAACTTTTTACTTCTTTTTAACAGTAACTAAAAATCCTACTTCGGATTGTGGTTGGTGAGTCATGTTGAAACGAGTATGTTCTATGCCATATATGCATGGAGGTGAGAAGACCAAAATCTGTTTGAACGCTATTACCAGACACATTCACAGTGGTCAGGTACATGGTGATTATTATTTTATTAATTTCACTTTGTTAGGAACAATTGGCTATTTTTAGTGCAGTAAGGGGATTGCTTATTATTGTTTGGACCAACGAAAACTTCAAAATCATTTTGAATAACCAGCATGAGGAGCTGCAGTTAATTACAGGTCAAGATGGGTAAACTTTGGACTGGGTCGTGTTGGATTGATAAAAAAAATAAACTTTGGTTGACTTTGGACCTGTTCCCTTTTGGAGCGTTTTATACTCGTTAAATCTAACCCGAGTCGATCTGTTTGTTATATATTAATGCCTTAATTATTGTTTTGTTGAAACTAAATCACAGCCTCATTCTGGACCAAGAAGCTTTTTTGGAGTAGAGGATTTCCTAGATGACGACAACAGTCGTCCATATACTTACCAAAAGGAAAAGAAGTCAAAGAATCCTAACAAACACATATCTTTCAAACAACGCACAATAGCTTACATGGAGCCGTTCACACTAGACGTCTTCATCTCAAAACGGTTTGTTTCAGCCTCCCTCACTCACAGAGTAACAAGCAAGCAAGTTGCAGTTGCTGGCACCAACTCTAAAGATATCAAAGCAGAACTTCAATCCCGGTCAGATATTCCTGCTTGTTTGGCAATCGGAAGGATATTGTCTCAACGTGCTAGAGAAGCCGATGTATACACGGCTTCTTATACACCTAGAGAAAGGGATAAATTTGAAGGTAAAATAAGAGCAGTTGTTCAGTCACTTATAGATAATGGTATTGACGTCAAAATTTATCTTGATTAAATGTTCTTAGTTGAAATGATAATGTACTATGAGTCCAGCTAGCAGAATTAGGGATTTTCGTTTCCAAGTGTAAACTAATTTTAATGATGGTGTTACCTTATAAATGTTTATTAGATGTACCATTATTCATTTTATATTATGTATTATTGGTTTTTTCTACCTTTAGTGTTGCAGCTATCTTGAACTTAGTTACTTACCTCATCATATCCTCAAATAGATGGAATAGAATATAATACATTGCTTAATAAAATGCATCATTTGTGAAAACTTGCACATCGTGAATGGTGCAATTGTTATCACCTTCACACTTGCAGTGAATATTTAGTAGCGTCCATCTTTTACATAAACAAAATCATGTAATTTCAGGTTGTAAACAGAAGGCTTATTTAGTAGCACTTGTTTTTAAATGAGTCGAGACAACAAACTCGTTGACAAAAACTAAATGATCTAATTTAGTGTTAATATGCCAACCCAAACAAGTCAAAAACAAAGTAACTATGTACTTCATTTTTGTATGGACCTTGAATTTATATAAGATAACACTTTTGCCTGATTAATTGAATCTCACCTTACTGAGGGTGCAATTAAACCACGTTGCTTTTAGAAGCTGGAGCTCCTCAAGGCTACTAAAATTCGAAACTCATCTCGAACTACATTTGAAGCTGAACTCAACTTGCTTCGTATACATATAACTTTATTCATTAATAATCATATAAATATTACTTTATGACAACACTTTATTAGTTTGTGAAAAGTGGATACCTTAGCTACGTTGCGTGACAAGTTTATGCATGAAACTACACATTCTTAGGTCTCAAAATCATTTCTTTACTTTACATAACACTAATAATTTAGTAACTACATACATCGTTACGAAATGGTAAAAAGTAAAATTCAACCTAGGTCAGATAAGACTCGGGAGCCTCACTAGGGGTGTAAACGAATCGAGTCGAGCCGAGTACTGGCAAGCTCGAGCTCGACTCGAATACTAAAACTCGAGCTCGAAGCTCAACTCGAGCTCGATCTCGAGCTCGATCGAGCTTTATATTTCGAGCTCGAGCTCGACTTGTTATATAAAACTCGAGCTCGATTATTTTCATATTTAAGGCTCGAACTCGATGAATACTCGACATATCAAGCTCGGCTCGACTCGATTTGTATGAAAATTATGTAAATATATGTATATAAAAGGGTAAAATTGTAATTTAGTTGAAGCTCGTTAAGGCTCGCGAGCTTCACAAGCAGAGTATTTTCGAGCTCGAGCTCGACTCGAAAATATACTCGAGTAGCTCGAACTCGAGCTCGACTCGTTTACATCGAGTCAATTTCGNTTTTGATGAAATAGGTGATTTAGATCTGTTCTTGGTCGTTCATGGTGAGAAGATGAGAGAAAATGAGTGGTTTTGCATGTAGAAATGAGGGGTAGTGGTTTTATGTTAAATGGTTTTGAGATAGTGGAGTTTAAGTGTCATCACATAATGAAAGAGGTCTTCTTACCAAGCCAAGTGGTATTGGTGAGACCAAAAACCAGCCACTTCATGTGGTTAGTGGGTTTTTGTGTGATTAATTTGATTATTAGTGTGTTGTAGTGTGTAGTTTGGTCCCGGTAATTGAAAACATAAAGTTTTTAAGACGTGAAACGTAAAACCGGGTAACGTAAGAGTACAAAACTTATAAAAATGTTAAAACTTATTAACATAACCTATTTAAGTATTTTAGATGAGTGGTGAGATCACCAAAGGGTTTAAACACCATTAAAACTGAAACCGTGAGTTGAAAACGCTTATGGTGACACCGGTTCTTGATGAAAGTGACGTATAAACTATAAAAATAAAACGATAAGTATAAAACTCACTTGTAAACATGAAAATAGGTTAAAATGCATAAACTATGTAAAATTACCATAGTCTAGGGTTGGTTCATGTTGTTAAAACCATAAAACGTAAATTTAAATCGCGTAAAACGTAAAAGGTGCAAGGTTTACGTAAAAATGGAAAAAGTAAGAAGTGACTTTTAAAATAGGATTGTAAGGAAACAATGATGCATAAAAAGTGTAGATTGGACATAGTATAGTCGTGGTCGAATGAATTGAACGTACACGGATAACTTCCGACCAAGTTAATTAGTTAAAAATAGAATAGTTGAATAATAAACTATTAAAATAAATGACATGAAATTTTAGAAATGCCACATCTCGTCTCGTTTACTCCCCCAAGCCTCGCGAGCCTAAGCATTTTGGAACTCAAACTTGACTCGGAAATGTTACTCGAGTAATATCTCGGGCTAATAAAAATGGGCCAAAAAGCAGCCTAGTGATGAAAAGGCCGGCGGCACTACCAAGTACCAAACCATAAACCCCAACCAAATCACCTACACCTTCATCTGCATCTCTAACACACACACATACACACACATATATAAATTGAATTCAACTATAGTGTGTGTGTGTTTATAAAATTGATAAAATGAAAAATACTTTCTTATTGAAACTGTGAAAGTGTATGTACATATTTGACTCGATCTAAGGACCTTAAATACTTAATGAAACGTTGTGTTCTTTACACTTGAACCATTGCAACGTTTCATGATAACTACAATAACTGAAAATAACTGTCAACTAAATAAACGGGTGTTTGGGATAAGGTTTAACCCAACCCACACCTTTTACCTATTTGACCCATTCGACTCTATTACATAGAATACATAAAATAAAATTTGTCCAAACAACATTTCAAATAATTATTAGGCTACATCTCTTCCCTAATTATTGAATGTTGTAAATCTATTTGCTGCATGATTTCTTTAAGTGATGATGATAAAATCATCACTGTCTTCTTCAGTGCATTCACTTGACTTGTTGCCCTCTTCCTTGACTTCTTTCTCTGCAATTTTGCTTCTTTTCTTTGGTGATTCATCCATTGCATCTTCCAAATCTGCATCAGGCTATGGTTCAATGTCTGCAATTCCTTTGCCATTGTCTTTCACATCTGCCTTTCCTTGCTTTGCTCTAAGTGCATCTCCTTAATAGATTTTCACCATGCCAATGTATTCTTTGTAGCATTCTTTTACTGCCTCTTGTTCTTCACATGCCAAGCCTAAGAGTTGTGCAACTTCATTGTATACAAAGTACCATTCAAACTCATGTAATCATGAGTTTTCTGTTGGTCCATGTTAAGTTCTTCCAATCCCTTAATCAGTGAGCATTCTTCCTCAATATCTTGTGACTTGAAATAATCATCCAAGAATCTGTTATGACTTGTGATTATGCTTTCATCATCTTGCTCTTCCATCACAACATCATCATTTGCATAATTCTCAAAACTGTCAAACATGTATTTCAACTTGCATTTGTCTGTGCCATAAGTAACTATGAATCCTTGTTCTTCAAGTTGTTCCATACTGAGAATATTCAGTGTTATTTCAGGAGTGTATAACACATTTGCCATCACAATCTCTCTTTCTCAAGTGTTCAAAATTGCTTCTCCCACACCATAGGAAATGAGAAATTTCCTTTCATCCTCTTCTACACCCTCAACCTTGAATCTCTTGACCATTCTCCTAAAAAGATGTTTCATAGGAGACATATGCCTTTTATATGCAGAACTCACATACCATATATTGTCCCAACTGTCTTTGTCAGAACCATCTACCATGTAGTCAGTGAGAACATGACTTGTTCTTGATATTTTGCCTTTTCATGATTCTGCTGATATGAAGGGATCATGTTTGTGTTTTGTTAGCCTTGAAAATAATGTTATATGTTGGAAATTGCATTAGTTAAAAGCACAAGGACTAGTTCTGTCTATAGGACATAGTTTAGTGCATTTAGTAGTATAAATACTCTCCTAGTGGCAACTAGGAGAGGTGGATGTTCACAATGTAATAAGGGTGTGTGTGTGTTTTCCCTTTCTCTCTCTAGAAAACACACACATCTTCCCCCAATTCTTTAATCTAATATACCATGTTTAACCTTTATTTCGAGCATCCCCGACCTCCTGAAGATTGATTCTTGATTGTAACAATTGGTATCAAGAGCTAACCAGGGGCGATTCGTGGTGTTTTTGGGTGGTTTTAGAGTCTATTCGATTGGTTTGGTGGGGATTCGTGGTGTTTACATCTTGGGTTTCATCTAGATCTTTCATATAGGTTACTAGGAGTTTGTGTGGTTTGATTATTGGGTTTTTATGGTGATTTTCATGGCTAATTCGTGGGTTTTAGTGGTTTGTGTGGCTGTTCGTACGTTCTAAACCCTAGCTTAGCGAGTATCACATGTTCTTTAGCGAGTAAGGATTAGGGCTTAGCGAGTATGGATCTACAACAGCGAGTTAGCTGATTTCTAGCGAGTATGGACTTGCTTGTTAGCGAGTATGAGAACGAAGTTAGCGAGTATTGATCATATTTTAGCGAGTATGGAAATCAGGTAGCGAGTATGGCCACGAAGTTAGCGAGTATGAAACTCTTAGTCCAGCGAGTATGGAAAAAGTCTAGCGAGTATGAGTTTCCTAGCGAGTATGAACTTAGCGAGTATGGAACAAATTCTAGCGAGTATGAGTTTTTCCTAGCGAGTATGGGATTTAGCGAGTATGGGTTCCAAGCTAGCGAGTATGGTCAGTCTATAGCGAGTAAGGGTTCCAAGCTAGCGAGTATGGTGTCTTTAGCGAGTTTGGAATCTAAGCTAGCGAGTATGGGCTCCAATCTAGCGAGTAAGCAAAAAAAATAAATAAATAAAAAAATAAAAAATTCATATTTTTAAAACTCAATTTTTGACCAAAAATTCATATTTTTTAGGCCAAAATTCAAATTTTTCAGTAAAATTTGGCGTAAAATTTTTTAAAACTCAATTTTTTCGTGCAACCTTAGACTCACATTTCATAGTGATTTTCAAAGTATGGGCGAGAAATTTTTCAACTTCAATTTTTGGAGGGAAATTTGGAAATCACTAAAATAAACCCTAATATCACCACACCCAAAACATTGATATTATTGGTACACCTTATATAAGAACATGATTCATTAACGTGTTTCATTACATGAATACCAATATATCACCTCACCCACTCCATGATATCATTGGTACACCTTATGCTAGAACATGAATCATTAACTTGTTTCATTACATAAATACCAATATATCACACCTCAAACACACACCACGTTTTGCTTAAAACGATCCTGATCAAGAATCATAATACAATGACGATGGCTAATATCAGAAGTTTGTGAATACAAGGAGAATTCTTTATTATCTATTTGGGTTTGAAGTGAAGTTTTACGGATGCGTACTTATTTATCTCAAAGTCTAGGGGTTGGTTGGATGCATGACTTTCGAAGATACTTGTTGGGCACATAGATATATGTTAACCAAGGGTTACATACATGGTGACGAAGACTTGGTTTATCTAGTTTTCCTTATGGGGTTCATGGAAATAGCCGTCGTTGTTCATTCAGAGGTTGATAAAGAGTTAGACAATTTCAAATGGTATCGTTAGTAGATGAGACATGTTGTGAGACATCATCCTCGTCACTGTCGCTCATTTTGTTTTTATGATCTTGGTTTTTAAGGTTGGAAGTGATCAAATCTTAACACAAATACGAGAATAAATGATTATGTGTTATGTTTTCTTTTTTGTTTGGTTGTATTGTTGATGAGTTATTTCACCCGCCACTGATTTCGCATTCTTTAAACTACCGAAAAAGATTGGATCTTTATAATTAATTAAAAGGATGAAACCTTCCGATAAGAGTTAACAGCTTTATTAGGGTTTGTGCCGCCTTTATTGAACCGCCGTAACCCTTGGTAAGCCACCGCCACCAAGTCCACCGACTCAGATCTAAGAAAACCCTTGACAGAGGATGTCTTTTCAGAGAGATAATGAGCGAGGGTTTTAGTTTATAGAGATAAGAGAGACATAATGAATGATGTGGTGTGTGTGAAGAAGAAGGGTATAGAATTGGGGGGAAAGATCTGGAAAGATGAGCTGGTATAAGACGTAATAAATGCGTAACAGAGCAAAAACGGAAAACGGGGTGCACTGTTACTAAGGCACTGTAGCAGGCACCCCTTTTTAGTGAGAGATTCATGTGAAAAGATGCCAAGTGTTAACTTACTATCTAACAACCAATCCAGTTTCAGATTAAGGACATAATTGTCCCGTAATACAACACCGTTGGACCCCATTGAAAAACGCCTTTTAGAATATAGATAAATAACTTTTAAATTATATTTTAATATATAATATATCTTTAAATATAATTTCTCTCAGATGCGTTCCAATTATAAATCCTAAACCAATTTCAAATCCAAATTCTAATCCTAAACCCATCTACAAACAAAACGAACCCTCAATGTATATAGTTAAATGATTAAACTTCATGAATGAAAACTAACTACTAACACCGTATACTCGAATCTTCATACTTTCATCAATTCCTTTGAAAAACATATATGAACAACTGAAAAAAATCATTTATATAACTTTTGATACAGATTTACGATTTAACAAACAAAATCTTCCCGGCCTTATTAGATACAACAATGTATTGATAATAAAAAGTTGCAAAATCCATCCATATCGTTTGTCCACCGCAAGCAGTCAATCATGCTATGCATACCTTCCAACCAATCGGCCATTTCCAGTCATTTCACAGGCAAAAAGTCTGAAAGTAAGAGTTTTTGCCTTTTTGCAACATGATTTAATAAGGGCACGTTTGTTACATGTGTTTTGGGTAAAAGTAATGGACTCATATCCATAGATTGTTGTTAGGTATAAAAGTGAGCACAAATATTAAGGCATCATCCCTAATACTTATCCGATCTGAACATGTGTAATGGATTTTTAGAAACTTGTCAATGGATTTTATGATGAAATTATTCTGAACCACAAGATTTTTCAACTTCTCTCATCTTTATTTAATTGTACTTTTTATTCAAAACTAACACATAATTAATTTCAATATGAATCCAAATCCAAATCCAAATCCAAATCCTAATCCTACACCCGTCCACGAACCAAACCCAAACGGGGCCTCCATGTTTTCTTTTCCTCAAATCATAAAAGGCTAAGGTCCTAAACAATGTATTCTAAAAAACGAGGGACTAAATTTATAAACTTATATAAAAGAGATGATTTCAGTTCGTAAACCCTTGATTCTGCTACTGAAGGTCACTCGGGTTCATTTGCTGTCTACAAATCAGGTATTTAATCCATTTACATTCATTTTTTGAAACTGTATATCGTGGTTTTTGTACTAATTGTATATTATGATCGGTGTGTGCAACTGCTGTTAAATAATCCAATCTTTGATTTTTATTGTATTAGAAATTAATAGTAAAGTTAGATTATGACTAATCAATTTTGTCAATAAGTAGACCTTGCTTAGAGTTTGGGCAGTGACGGAACTAGCGATGGAATTATGTTTTGTTTAAAAAAACTGACTTTTCCTATTTGCAATGTGTACCCTTATATTACAGTCGAACATTTTTGTGTACCCGGCCCCCTATAAAACCTGGTTACGCCTCTTAGTTTGAGAACAAAAACAGGGAATAGTTTATATAATAACCGAAACCGAATTTATTTATTCGGTGATCTATTTAGGTTTTCCCTGTTAAGGCTACATGAGGAGGGTGAGTCTTTGACTTGGATATATGCAGCCTGACCGGGGTATCCTCGTCCCTTTTCCTGGCCACCCCAAGATGTGTATCTAGTGAGGTTGAACCTCACCTGGCCATTAGGCCACTTAGGTGGTGGCTCAATTTTTTTGATAAAAGATTTATTAAATAGTACTCAGGTTTCATAATTGTTTCACAACAATCAAAACGATGAAACTTTGTTACTGTTTATTGATCTTTACCTGTAGAGATAGGCGACGTTTGGAAATTGTTTCAAACTGTCACTTTATATTGAGTTTGTCATTAGACTTTAGGAAACCGTTTCTATAAGGTAATTTGACAGGTAAAATGTTGACATGGATGCAAATTGAAAAATGGTTTGTGACAGTTGAATGTTTTTTAACGTTTTACGTAAGTTGAATGGTAATAAACTTATTATGACGATTTTTCAAGTCCAATGCCCAAATTAGAAAATGAGTTAAACTTAAAAGTGACTTCCTGTTGCAATTTGCATTGGAATTCCCATATTTGTAGATTATGCAATTCCGTGTAACGAGTATTTGACTATGGTGTCTGCTGGTAACTTAAATGACATTAAGCTTAGGATCCAAAAGGCGTATGTCTATTACGTAAAGGTGGCAAATCTTGCATAATTTAAGTTGTAGGGAATTTTTGAACACTTTTTTTATAAGATATTGGGTGAATAGAAAGTGCCGAAAGTGGCAGGGCATTATCGGGACGGAGACCGAATAATTGCCATAACTAGTTCTTGTTTGTCATCAGTTTTCTCTATGTTCTTTTCTTTATCGGTTAATAAAATCTCATTATCTTCAGCAACAATCACAATCGACAATCAAGGTATCATAAGTGTATCATATACTGTGTTAAATTTTTTTTATGTTAGTTAGTCAAATTAAGTTAATAAGCTACTCTTTAATTATTTGAATATAATTAGGTTAACAATGCTAAAGGGTGTTTGGGAACTGTTTAATTGATGAATTAAAGGGGTGTTTAAGGACTGTTTTTAATAGATGTATCATAAAGGGGTGTTTTTAAGAACTGTTTGTTAATACAGAATTAGGTGTTTGGAACGTGTGTTTATTCTTCAAATATAAGGGGCTTGTTTGGGATGTTTTGACAGCAAATAAAGGGTTTCTAAGATGGTCTTTATACTGAACTAAGGGTGAATTGGGACTGTTTTTTATATGTCAAAATAAGGGGCTCGTTTGAGATGATAAGCTGTTAAAAGCTGAGCATATAGGATTTCATGTTTAATAAAGCCCATAAGCGTGAAAATAAGTTATCCAAAAACCATTAATGAATTTGGGGTTCGTGACACTTTTTGAAGTGATGTTTAGCTGGGATGGAAAAAAAAGTAGTATAGCATTATTGGTTGGGTATAGGTGTGAGCGAGCTATAAGTACACGAGTCTCTCGCCTATTGAAGTATATAAATGTTGCTCTAGTAGCACTCCTTGTTGGTGATAGTTGTAACTGCACCAATTTGAGTAGTGACTATTATTGTACTAATAAAAAAGGGTAGTAAAGCATTTACTAAGATAACTAAAAAGCTGTATAGGTTACTAAAATGTATATTAACTACTTGTGATCTTTAGAAGTTTAATTCTGTTGTAATAGAAAAAGAGGTTGTATAGCATTTACTAAGATAGTTGTAACTGCACCATTTTGACTGTGTGACTTTGGCAAAGGGATACGGGAACGATACGGGAACGGGAAACGGTGCAGTTACAACTATCTTAGTAAATGCTATACAACCTCTTTTTCCATTACAACAGTTTAGTTCACATGCAAAAGTTTGAAGTTGTTTTTGTGTGCACAGTTAAGGCTGTTAATTTATTTCTCCCCAAAATGATGGATATGTTGAGTCTAACAATTATTATCGAAGTAAGGGTTGGACAGACTTATAAGTTATAACTTTGTTCACGGTTTCTAAAACAGACNTTATATATTAATGCCTTAATTATTGTTTTGTTGAAACTAAATCACAGCCTCATTCTGGACCAAGAAGCTTTTTTGGAGTAGAGGATTTCCTAGATGACGACAACAGTCGTCCATATACTTACCAAAAGGAAAAGAAGTCAAAGAATCCTAACAAACACATATCTTTCAAACAACGCACAATAGCTTACATGGAGCCGTTCACACTAGACGTCTTCATCTCAAAACGGTTTGTTTCAGCCTCCCTCACTCACAGAGTAACAAGCAAGCAAGTTGCAGTTGCTGGCACCAACTCTAAAGATATCAAAGCAGAACTTCAATCCCGGTCAGATATTCCTGCTTGTTTGGCAATCGGAAGGATATTGTCTCAACGTGCTAGAGAAGCCGATGTATACACGGCTTCTTATACACCTAGAGAAAGGGATAAATTTGAAGGTAAAATAAGAGCAGTTGTTCAGTCACTTACAGATAATGGTATTGACGTCAAAATTTATCTTGATTAAATGTTCTTAGTTGAAATGATAATGTACTATGAGTCCAGCTAGCAGAATTAGGGTTTTCGTTTCCAAGTGTAAACTAATTTTAATGATGGTGTTACCTTATAAATGTTTATTAGATGTACCATTATTCATTTTATATTATGTATTATTGGTTTTTTCTACCTTTAGTGTTGCAGCTATCTTGAACTTAGTTACTTACCTCATCATATCCTCAAATAGATGGAATAGAATATAATACATTGCTTAATAAAATGCATCATTTGTGAAAACTTGCACATCGTGAATGGTGCAATTGTTATCACCTTCACACTTGCAATGAATATTTAGTAGCGTCCATCTTTTACATAAACAAAATCATGTAATTTCAGGTTGTAAAAAGAAGGCTTATTTAGTAGCACTTGTTTTTAAATGAGTCGAGACAACAAACTCGTTGACAACAACTAAATGATCTAATTTAGTGTTAATATGCCAACCCGAACAAGTCAAAAACAAAGTAACTATGTACTTCATTTTTGTATGGACCTTGAATTTATATAAGATAACACTTTTGCCTGATTAATTGAATCTCACCTTACTAAGGGTGCAATTAAACCACGTTGCTTTTAGAAGCTGGAGCTCCTCAAGGCTACTAAAATTCGAAACTCATCTCGAACTACATTTGAAGCTGAACTCAGCTTGCTTCGTATACATATAACTTTATTCATTAATAATCATATAAATATAATTCCAGGAATCTGCAAAATGTTCACTCCACAAGCATTATATCCTTATATAGATTTTACCGCCGATTTTACACGAGGTTTGCCTAGTTTGTTTTCTCAGGTTTAACAGGTTATTTTGGACAAGAAGGTGAACATGGAATCAAGTTCGTGACATCAAGCTTTTGGAGTCGCTTTGAGCTTGGAGCTTTTACATCATCTTGGAAGAAGATCTAACCATGTTACCACACGATCCACATCAAAAATCAGGGGAGTATTTGTTTCATTCTTTCTTTCTCTACTTTTACATCTTTTATGTGAACATTGGGGACAATGTTCGGTTTAAGTGTAAGGGGGTAAATGAAAGCGCCTTAGAAAATGCTTTTACGCTTGATTTTTGTTTTGTCCAATGGTATTTGTGCAATAAAACTGAGAGAAACATTGGTTAGGATAATTTTAGCGCAATTTTAAATTTTTTTTACAACATTTAGAAGTGATACTTTAGGTATAATAAGCGTCTCATGTATAGGGAATTGTATGACTAGCACAAAAACCGTACCACTAAAAAATTTTCCCCAAATATGTGAGGATCGCCTCTAGAATTGTTAGGAAAAGCATTCATTTTTTATGCTTGTGTGTGTACCTGTAGCTTATAGATTCTAGAACTTGCGTTAGGACCATCCCAAATCCACAAGTGAGACTACATTCGTGTAGTTAGATTTACTACATGATAAGAGGCATTAGGATAACCCTTGTTTTACACCCGTATTATAATTACATTGACTTCATTGGTCAAGTAATTCTCCCACACCTTAGCGTTGTACTCAATTTTAGTACATAATACCCCTAGTACACCCCTCCGAGCCTATCTTTTCATTTCTAACTTTAAGCATTATACTTAAAGGAAGAATTTGTTTACAATCCACCCAAATGTACACCCAAATCGCCTTAGCCTACCTTGTATGCACTCATCTTTAGTGCATTATTGTGACAACATTTGTTTAAACCCTTAGTTAATTGTCTTATTACTTACATGGTTTCTAAGTCGAGTCATATCCTTGTACATATTTGTCTTGGGACGATTGAGACTCATGGGTAAAGTACTAATGTAATGGAGTAATGGGGAAGAAGTCAATTATTACCCCCATATGTGCGTTAATATTTAAAGTACTCCAAGTTTTTTAATTATCTTAATTCGAGTCATTAGAATAGTTAATTGTAAAGTATGTATGATGAGACAAAAAGTGTAACGCTTTTAGGGGGTCATTTAAGCCCTAATTCGTATAAATGTGATCAAATATTGCCCTAAATCGTTCCTTTTGTCATTTTAGGTACTTTTGAGAGGAATTCTGGAAAACATGCATATTTGGACGTTTTTGATGCATAAAAGTGAAGAAAATGGCAAAGTCTCAAAAGATGGAGAAATTACAACCTGACGGCGTCAGAGTCACAAGGTGACGCCGTCAGCAAGCCTTGACAAAAGAGTGGAAACCAATTATCAAATGACGGGCCAGAGGAATTTTGAGAATTAACACCTGACGCCGTCAGCTGTTAGAAAATGTAGGCCGTCAGGTTATAACTTAAAGAGTGACGGCCCAGAAGGAATCATAAAGTGACGGCGTCAGAAGTGGATCTAGGCCATCCGAGAAACCTAATGGCGGCGAGCTGACGGCGTCAGCCTCTATAACCTGACGCCGTCAGAATGTAAAATCTATATATAGTTTTCTAATTTTCATTCATTAAGGGTGGAACTTTGTGGAGAACTTTTGGCACAAAACCCTAGACGAATTTTCGGTACTTTTTAGGGTTTCCAACCCTTGGAACCCTCATGCTTAATTAAAGATAAGTCTTCACTTTAATTCAATCAATATATCTATGTGTTGGTTGTCTATCTCTTTTGCTTGTCTTTCAATTAACATGTGTAGCTAAATTCTCTAGTGTTTGCTTAGATCTAATGAAACCTAACTATTAATTATTGGTTAATTGGTGTGTGTTGTTGTTTGTTGGGATGATTGTTCCATCAATGTTAGGCTCAAGAAAACTGGCCAACCTCCTTTATATTAACGTGCTTGAACGTCTTGGGAAACATCTAGCCAAGGCATACTAGGCTATTAAGGTAGTATTTAACGCATGAGCCACTGTTTAAAATCCCTATGGTTGTGCCGTGCATGGCATAGGAGGAGATAAGAGCTCATAGAATTGGAGAGATATGTATGCCACTCCATGAGTTATTAGGAATACACCCTTCATCCACACAAGTAACATATATATCAATTAACCGGTAAAAGATAGTTAGGGAGTAATGAAATCTAAGTAAACACACTTTTCTCCATATAGTTTTCACAACCAAATAGCTTAGATATTTTATTTTTCATTTGCAATAGTAGTTATCTTGGGTTAGTTGACTAGCAACTAATTCCGCCCATTCCCTATAAACCGAGATTTTTACTTGCTTTCATAAAAATTTAAAAATACAAAAAGAATCTTCCTTCCACTCTTAGGCCTATTAGAGTAGTTTTTTTTCTATCCTAACGAACACTATTCCCTGTGAGAGAACGATCAATCCCCCGTACTTACCACTATC
>LBNU01010683.1:82336-126448 GCA_014162995.1 Artemisia annua
GTGCAACTTTTGGGAAAAACCCTAGCTCGTATTTTACTGTATTTTTAAGGGTTTTTCACCTTTGGAACCTTGATGCTTAATTAAAGATAAGTCTTCTTCCAAATCAATCAATATGTCTATGTGTTGTTTGATTATATCTTACGCTTGTCTTTCAATTAACATGCTAGGCTAGGTCTTTATTGTGTTTGCTTAGATCTAATGAAACCTAGCTATTGATTATATGTTGTTTGTTTGCTTGTGATTATTGTGGTTGGGTGAAGTCGATGTTAGGCTTAAGAAAACTGGCTAACCTCCTATACGGTAACTTGCTTGAACGTCTTAAGAAACATGAATCGGATGTGTACTACGATTATTTGGTTGTATTTAATGCATGAGCGAATTCTAATGATCCCATGTTAGGAGCTTTAAGTCGGCTCGACATAGGAGTGAAGTAGGAGCTTATAGAGTTAGGGAAGATCGTACACGGCCCTACGAATGATTTAAAGGAATACAACCCGTCATCCACATAATCACAACAAACCAATTAACATATAAAAGATAGCTAGTGAGTAAGGAAATCTAAGTAAGCACATATTTCTCATTTATAAGTTTCACAACCACTTTAATTTTCTTGTTATTTAATTTTGTTTGTAAAAGTAGATATTTGGGTTAGTTGACTAGCAACTAATTCCGCCAACTCCTTCTAAAACCGAGATTTTTACTTGCTTTCATAAAATATAAAAATACAAAAAGAATTATCCCTCAACCCTTAGACCTAATTAGAATAGCATTTCAAGCCTAACGACACTATTCCCCAAGAGAACGATCAATCCCCCGGTAGTTGCCACTTCACTATACTACATCGGTCAGGTACACTGCCTGATGGGGGTTGTAAGCTTCTCAAGATCCCTTGAGAGGTAAAACTTAAGTGCAAAGGTTGCAAAACCCACGCATCAATGAATAATTTCCTTTTCTTTAAAAACTTAAAATGCAACCTGTATAAAACAAATAACTTAGACATGAATCAAATTTAATGTAGATATCACGCACAGGGTTTTGATAGGTTGTTTATATTTATTAAACAATACTATTAACAATGATCTTTTTATTTAAATTCATACCACGTTTCGTGGTTTGAATTAAACAGTAAGATTGTTTTGTTTACCACAAAAGTTTTGTCATCTACTACAACATAGGTTTGATGCGGGCGTTCTTTGATTATGTTACTTTCCAGTTTCCAGATCAACATTCTATGTCAATATATAATTATTATATATCCTGTTTTCTGACTGTTGCTAGTTATCTCTTTTTTCGCTCAATATAGGATCCTCTTGTTGCCATAATTTCCATTGATAAAGCTGGAAAGTTCCTCAACTTTTTGAGTTATATCGACATAGCATATATAAGTCAAATAAAAATATTATACATGGCGAGCTACACCTTACCTTCGCTTTGTTTCTATCATTGCTAACTCAACGTTTTGCTTAATCCTTTTTTACTTTTGACATTTTCTTGAGACTATGGTCGTTTTGCACATGGAGCTTCTTCAAGATTTATTTCTTCTGTTTTAAAGGACCTTATGGTGGCTATCCTATTTATATAGCAAATATTTTTAAACAAAGCATTCATATCACAGTAAGTCAAAATAAAGAGTCAATATTTCCGTGTCTATATAACATGCCATAGTGTTTCTTCAAACATTTACCATTTTGACTCTAGCTGAGATTTTATTATTTGTATAAATGTCTATTTTAGTAAAATTATTGGTTGTGCAATGCTTGCCATCGAATGGAAGAAAATAAATTTGAAGACATGGCACCTAAGAAATACATTACTTAGTAGAGGATATATTAGTAAGCCCAAGTCAAGTTTCTGGGTTAGGGTTTTAGGTTATTTACATTATAAATAGTTGATGAATAAACATAATATCCACAGGGTTTCATTGTTCAACATTGGTATCAGAGCTAGCTCTACCTTTTGAAGTTCCAACACTCGATGTGGTTGCCTTTGGAGTGGGTGGCTTGGGCTTGAAGAAAGAAGGGTGCCAACCGTGATCAACATAGCCGTGACCAACGAGCTCGGAGGGGTAGCCTATGGAGTGGTGGCTTGGAACCAAAAAGATAGATGCCAACCAATTATATTTTACGTTCTAAAAGCTAAATTTCATTATATTTCACTAGTATAATACCGTAGTAACATTATCAAACCATATAACACTGGTAATAGTTCACCATGATTTATACGAAGAGTGTAAATTATATTTTCGCAACGAATAGGTATATTTTGGAATTACAAGAAAGAAGTTGGTATAGGATGTATAGTGCAAGTGCGATACATGAACCCATTTCATTAATCTAAAGTAGATTACATGCATTCATTTTAGGGTTGCGGGTAGGAGTTGCACTCATTACTTCAGTTCATATACATTTTCACTATATATGCATTCCTTGAGGGTGAGTTTTCATAGCCCCGTGTTACATTTTTATTGTTTTCAATCCCACGGGGGAGAATACTTGCACCATTTTTCATACGAGCCTAAGTATCAAAATCCATTATCTTACTTAAGTTACTACATGCCATGTTTTAAGTCCCACCATCATGAACCGTTAATTGTGAGCAGCGAGAGTGAGTGGATAGATCTATTGAGGGGTGACGGCCTCCATCCGTATTGGGTTACCAACAGTCCAAGCGGATGCATTCATTTGATTCATTCCAAGGTGTTTGCAAAGCACTCCATTTGGGCATTACCTACAGTCTAGCTTCGGGGTCATGAGCCTAAGTAATATTGTACAATTTTACAACCATATGACGGGTAGTCAATCAATCATGTGACGGGTAGTCATACACTTATCTTATGGTTATCATATAACATTCATTTTCATAAACCTATGATTTCTCACCAACATTTTGTTGACCGTTTTAGCAATGTTTTTCAGGTTACTAAAGATAACAACATGTGACTTGCATATGGACCATTCATGGAGTCAGAGAAGTCGACGCGTCTTACCTTTCATTTTTATGCACTTATATAACGTTTGATCAAGTTGAACTATTTTTCATGAACTTGTAACACCATTATGGGACCTATTTTGTAAACTCTGAATGTTTTAATGAACAAACGATGTGTTTTCAAACGACACTTTAGGTGTTCATATATACTTGTATGAGATGCCCTGTTCGTTACACCCAGGTATTCCATTCCGCTGCCATATAACAGGTAAATTCAGGGTGTGACAGATATGTATGCCACTCCATGAGTTATTAGGAATACACCCTTCATCCACACAAGTAACATACGTATCAATTAACCGGTAAAAGATAGTTAGGAAGTAATGAAATCTAAGTAAACATACTTTTCTCTATATAGTTTTCACAACCAAATAGCTTAGATATTTTATTTTTCATTTTCAATAGTAGTTATCTTGGGTTAGTTGACTAGCAACTAATTCCGCCCATTCCCTATAAACCGAGATTTTTACTTGCTTTCATAAAAACATAAAAATACAAAAAGAGTCTTCCTTCCACCCTTAGGTCTATTAGAGTAGTTTTTCTATCCTAACGAACACTATATCCTGTGAGAGAATGATCAATCCCCCGTACTTACCACTATCCTATACTACTACGGTCAGGTACACTGCCTAGTGGGGTTGTAAGCCTCTTGAGATCCCTCGAGAGGTAAAACCTGTTGTAAGGTCACAAAACTACGCATCAATGTAAAAGTTCAAGTGTAAGGGGAGAACCGAGGCCCCTATGGTGTATTATTTTGGATGGTAGGGCAAGAGTGTGTGAAAAAAAAATCGAAAAACAAGAAAAACGAAAAAAAATTGAAAAAAGAAAAGTAGAAAAAACATACGGACTACCATCACGTTTCATTTTATCTTTATTTATGTTTATGTTATTTTATTATTAGCTTAAGTCGAGTCGAGTCTTGGCTTAGCAACGCCACCTTGTGCATGTATTTGATCAAGATAATTAGCTCGCCACAAATAAAAATACCCTTTATTCTAACCAAACCGTGTTATCATATCCCTACACCTAACGTTACAACCCTTTGTAAAGCCCTCTTTGATAGTTTATCTTAGGTGCTTACGCCTAGTGGAGAAGGTTTTTGATCCCTGCCCAAGCCTATGGTAATCTATTTGCTATGACAGGTAGTGAGTGATATTTCTTCCATTTCCATCTAGCTATATAGGTTTATAACACCCGAGAGATGAGAGTATCCAAACACAATTTGTGAGGTGCTAGTGTATGATTTCCGTGCTTATTATGACTAGGGTTGAATGACTATTTGTTGTAATTACTTTTATATTGATTGGAATAAAAGCGCATTTGCTTGAGGACAAGCAAATCTCAAGTGTAAGGGTATTTGATGAAGCAAAAAGTGTTATGCTTTTAGGGGGTCATTTAAGCCCTAATCCGTATTATTTGATTAAATATTACCCTAAATCGTTTCTTTTGTCATTTTGGGTACTTTGAAGAGGAATTCTGGAAAAAGAAGCATTTTGGATGTTTTTGGAGCATAAAAGTGAAGAAAACGACAAAGTCTCAAAATATGCTGGAAACAGTACCTGACGGCATCACACTCTATCGAGTGACGGCGTCACGCTTTGACAAGACAAAGGATGATTTTTACACCAGACGCCCCGGAAAAATTTGAAGAATTAAAGGGTGACGGCGTCACGCTTTGTGAGGCATAGGCCGTCACGTTATGTGGTTAAGGGAGACAGCCCAGAGAAATTTACAAGAGGACGGCGTCTAGAGTGGATCTGAGCAATCCGAATTTTAGTTTGGCGGCGAGGTGACGGCGTCACACTCTAAAACGTGATGCCGTCAGATTGTAAAATCTATATATACTTTTCTAAATTTCATTCATTGGTGTGTGCAACTTTTGGAAAAAATCCTAGCTCGTATTTTACTGTATTTTTAAGGGTTTTTCACCTTTGGAACCTTGATGCTTAATTAAAGATAAGTCTTCTTCCAAATCAATCAATATGTCTATGTGTTGTTTGATTATATCTTACGCTTGTCTTTCAATTNTATATACTTTTCTAAATTTCATTCATTGGTGTGTGCAACTTTTGGAAAAAATCCTAGCTCGTATTTTACTGTATTTTTAAGGGTTTTTCACCTTTGGAACCTTGATGCTTAATTAAAGATAAGTCTTCTTCCAAATCAATCAATATGTCTATGTGTTGTTTGATTATATCTTACGCTTGTCTTTCAATTAACATGCTAGGCTAGGTTTTATTGTGTTTGCTTAGATCTAATGAAACCTAGCTATTGATTATATGTTGTTTGTTTGCTTGTGATTATTGTGGTTGGGTGAAGTCGATGTTAGGCTTAAGAAAACTGGCTAACCTCCTATACGGTAACTTGCTTGAACATCTTAAGAAACATGAATCGGATGTGTACTACGATTATTTGGTTGTATTTAATGCATGAGCGAATTCTAATGATCCCATGTTAGGAGCTTTAAGTTGGCTCGACATAGGAGTGAAGTAGGAGCTTATAGAGTTAGGGAAGATCGTACACGGCCCTACGCATTAGGAATACAACCCGTCATCCACATAATCACAACAAACCAATTAACATATAAAAGATAGCTAGTGAGTAAGGAAATCTAAGTAAGCACATATTTCTCATTTATAAGTTTCACAACCACTTTAATTTTCTTGTTATTTAATTTTGTTTGTAAAAGTAGATATTTGGGTTAGTTGACTAGCAACTAATTCCACCAACTCCTTCTAAAACCGAGATTTTTACTTGCTTTCATAAAATATAAAAATACAAAAAGAATTATCCCTAAACCCTTATACCTAATTAGAATAGCATTTCAAGCCTAACGACACTATTCCCCAAGAGAACGATCAATCCCCCGGTAGTTGCCACTTCACTATACTACATCGGTCAGGTACACTGCCTGATGGGGGTTGTAAGCTTCTCAAGATCCCTTGAGAGGTAAAACTTAAGTGCAAAGGTTGCAAAACCCACGCATCAATGAATAATTTCCTTTTCTTTAAAAACTTAAAATGCAACCTGTATAAAACAAATAACTTAGACATGAATCAAATTTAATGTAGATATCACGCACAGGGTTTTGATAGGTTGTGTATATTTATTAAACAATACTATTAACAATGATCTTTTTATTTAAATTCATACCACGTTTCGTGGTTTGAATTAAACAGTAAGATTGTTTTGTTTACCACAAAAGTTTTGTCATCTACCACAACATAGGTTTGATGCGGGCGTTCTTTGATTATGTTACTTTCCAGTTTCCAGCTCAACATTCTATGTCAATATATAATTATTATATATCCTGTTTTCTGACTGTTGCTAGTTATCTCTTTTTTCGCTCAATATAGGATCCTCTTGTTGCCATAATTTCCATTGATAAAGCTGGAAAGTTCCTCAATTTTTTGAGTTATATCGACATAGCATATATAAGTCAAATAAAAATATTATACATGGCGAGCTACACCTTACCTTCGCTTTTTTTCTATCATTGCTAACTCAACGTTTTGCTTAATCCTTTTTTTACTTTTGACATTTTCTTGAGACTATGGTCGTTTTGCACATGGAGCTTCTTCAAGATTTATTTCTTCTGTTTTAAAGGACCTTATGGTGGCTATCCTATTTATATAGCAAATATTTTTAAACAAAGCATTCATATCACAGTAAGTCAAAATAAAGAGTCAATATTTCCGTGTCTGTATAACATGCCATAGTGTTTCTTCAAACATTTACCATTTTGACTCTAGCTGAGATTTTATTATTTGTATAAATGTCTATTTTAGTAAAATTATTGGTTGTGCAATGCTTGCCATCGCATGGAAGAAAATAAATTTGAAGACATGGCACCTAAGAAATACATTACTTAGTAGAGGATATATTAGTAAGCCCAAGTCAAGTTTCTGGGTTAGGGTTTATTAGGGTTTTAGGTTATTTACATTATAAATAGTTGATGAATAAACATAATATCCACAGGGTTTCATTGTTCAACATTGGTATCAGAGCTAGCTCTGCCTTTTGAAGTTCCAACACTCGATGTGGTTTCCTTTGGAGTGGGTGGCTTGGGCTTGAAGAAAGAAGGGTGCCAACCGTGATCAACATAGCCGTGACCAACGACCTCGGAGGGGTAGCCTATGGAGTGGTGGCTTGGAACCAAAAAGATAGATGCCAACCATGATCAACATAACCATGACCAATGAAGGCGTCAGTTCTTTAAAGCGTGAGGTATTGTTACGATCCCACATAGGCCATGTATGGGATTAGTTGGTGGCATATAAAGTCTAGGTGTCTCCTCCACCTTTGAGCTTGCTTTTTAAAGTGAGTTCTACACCTAGATTGTGGCGTGATACGACCTAGTATGGGATGAGTTTGTATCAATTAACCATGACCAACATAGCCGAAACCAATGAGCTCCGAGTGATAGCTTACGGAGTGGTGGCATGGACCCAAAAGAGGGGTGCCAACCGTGACTAACATAGCCGTGATCAACAAGGATGTTGGTTCTTCAAAGCGTGGGGTATTGTTACGATCCCATATCGACCAAGTTTGGGATTGGTTGGTGGCTTATAAAGTCCATGTGTCCTCTCCTCTTTTGAGCTAGCTTTTTGGAGTGACTCTTACATCTAGCTTGTGGCGATACGACCTAGTATGGGATGGGTTCGTATCAATTGGTATCGGAGCGGGTCTGATCCTCAGAATTAAGCGGATACGTTGAACCGCCTCCTCTAAACCACCCGGTCAAACCCTAGTTGCTACCTTTAACCGAAAAAGAAAGAAAAAAAGGATCACCAAATTTGTAGTCAACTTAATCTTCACAAACAACCTACATATATCTCCTACCAAATTTGCAGTCAAGTTAACCTTCACAAACAAGCTCATATCTCCACAAAAAACCCCATCCCTTATGGCAGCCTATCTCCTACCTTTAAAAAAAAAATCCATATCCTCAGCCGCATCTTTTGTAAAAATAAATAAATAATATTGCTTACTTGTTTTCTTTTTTGTTTGTTTTGCTTTCTCTAATGCAGTTTGAAGATTTGTTTCCACATGTTGGCGAATTTCTTTAACAACAATTTATGTTTGGTTTAATTCTTTTGCTTTGTTGCATGTTATGCTTTTGCTGATTGAAGATTTATCTCCACTTGCTGTCAGATGTCTTTAACAACAATTTATGTTTGCTTTAATGCTTTTGCTTTGTTCCATGTTTATGCTTTTGATGTTTGAAGATTTATCTCCACTTGTTGTCGCTGTCAGTTGTCTTTATCAACAATTTCTTATTTCTTTATAGTTTTTTAGTTTTCTATTTTAATTCGAGCTTTTGCGATATCGCCGCTCGGATTGCGAGGAGTATCGGAGGATATGTGATACGATTCGAATTAAATCAGGACCAACAGTATGCTGGTGAGAGATCAAATTCTATAAACAACAAGGTTAATCAATAAAAAGAATGATCAACGATGATGGATGATATTGTAGATAAAACAAGATTTTAGATAGAGTGGAGAGGAAGTTATCAATTCATTCATAATCGTCAAATGAGTCACATGGATGTTATATACTCATCCTTACAATGTACCAGCACATAGACAATCTTTGCCAGAGATCCATTGCACATGGTTTGTGACTATAACTACAATATACCCCCTGATCTATTAAAAATGCAAAAGTAGAGTAACTAAGTAAAGAAATGACATATGACAATTAACACCCTTGTGACTTATGAGTTACTCTTAGACTTGTATCAATCCCCGCTGCTTAAGTTGATCCTTGTCCCCAAGGATCAAATGCAGGATGTATCTCCATAATTCTTGCAGCAGATTCCCAAGTAGCATCTTCCAATGCATGATCTTTCCATTTGACAAGCCACTCTACATGAACCTTGTTATGCCTCTTAATGGGTTTAACTTCAAGGACTTTTTCTGGAACCATGGGAGAAGAACTAGGTTCAGGGTACCTAGGAGGATCAGTGGGTTGTGGATTAGACCCATAATAGGGTTTCAACAGGGACACATGGAATGTAGGATGAATTGTTGAGGTGTCTGGTAATTTAAGGGTGTACGCTACCGTCCCAACCTTAGCTGTGATCAAATAAGGACCAAAGTATTTATGTGAAAGCTTTTGATTACTTCTGGTTTCCACTGTTGTCTGCATGTAGGGTTGTAACTTACGATAAACCCAATCACCAACTTGAAATACTCTTTCAGACCTGTGTTTATCTGCCTTTTGTTTCATTCTATTCTGGGCCTTGGCTAAATTAACCTTCAGTACTTGTATTGTCTCTTCTCTGGCCATCAAACTTCTATCAACCACTTCTACCTTACTTTCACCAGGTAAATAAGGTAAGTGGATGGGTGGAGGTTGTCCATATACCACTTCAAATGGTGTAAGAAGGGTAGCAGAGTGATAAGTGGTGTTATACCAGTACTCTGCTAATGGCAACCATTTTGACCACTCAGTTGATTTTGTCCCACACATGCACCTCAAGTATCCTTCCAAACATCTATTAAGGACCTCTGTTTGCCCATCACTTTGAGGGTGATAAGCAGTAGACATGTTCTGTTCTATACCATGAATAGAGAGTAACTCCTTCCAAAAGATACTAACAAATATCTTATCTCTATCCGAAACTATTGACTTAGGGAATCCATGCAGTTTATAGATGTTATCTAAGAAGATTTGTGCAATATCCACAGCTGAGAATGGATGTTTTAAAGCAATAAAATGGCCATATTTGCTCAACCTGTCCACGACTACTAAAATAGCACTCTTACCTCCTGACATAGGAAGCCCTTCTATGAAATCCATTGTTATATCCTCCCAAATAGCAGATGGTATTGGCAATGGTTGTAATAATCCAGGAGAAGCTGCTAAATCTGCTTTACTTTTTTGACAAATGTCACAAGTTCTAATGTAATCACTCACCTCTTTTCTAACCTTGGGCCAATAAAACAAGCTACTGATCCTCTTAACTGTTGCGGTGACACCAGAATGACCACCTTGACTAGAATCATGCATCCATTTCAATATCCTGTCTTTCAACCGTGGACAATTCCCAACAACTAATTTATTCTTCCTTCTTAGTTCTTGGGTTTTCCAGGAATATTTTGGATGACTTGTCGGGTCTTGTTGAAGCTCAGCTATGATTGTCTTCAAAACCTCGTCTTCTTTCCAAGACTCTTGTAGTAACTTAAGTAAGTCCCCACCCGCCTCAGATAATGTCAATGCTAGCAACTCTCCATTAGTAACCCTCGAAAGTGCATCTGCTACCTTGTTTTCTGACCCCTTTTTGTAAAAGATTTCATAATCAAAGCCAAGGAGCTTAGATAACCACTTTTGTTGAAATGGTGTTGAAAGTTTATTTTCTAGCAAATACTTCAAGCTTTGCTGATCTGTTTTTATAATAAAGTGTATGTCAAGTAAATACTGACTCCATTTTTGAACTGCATGAATAATGGCCAATAATTCTCTTTCATATGTTGACAACTGCAAATTCTTTGGTGATAAAGCCTTGCTAATGAATGCTATTGGATGCCCCCTTTGCATTAACACTGCCCCTATACCTTGGCCTGAGGCATCCGTCTCTATGGTAAAAGGTGAGTTGTAATCTGGTAAGGCTAAAACAGGGGGACTAACCATGGCTTTCTTCAACTTTAGAAAAGCTTCTTCTGCTTCCAAATTCCAGGAGAATGATTCTTTTTTTAATAACTGAGTCAAAGGCTTTGCCATGCTACCATAATCTTTCACAAATCTTCTGTAGTATCCCGTCAATCCCAGAAACCCTCTAAGTTGCTTGACATTTTTGGGACTCGGCCACTCCGCTACTGCCTTAATCTTCTGAGGATCAGTTGCCACTCCTTTAGAAGATATAACATGACCCAAGTATTCAATTTGCTTCACCCCAAATGCGCATTTACTAAATTTAGCTAGTAATGAGTGGGTTCTGAGTATATGAAAGACCATTTCTAAGTGTTGAAGGTGCTCTGACCAAGTTGGGCTATAGATAAGGATGTCATCAAAGAAAACAAGCAAAAATTTTCTAAGGTACGGTTTAAATATGTGATTCATGAGGTTTTGGAAAGTTGAAGGTGCATTAGTTAGACCAAAAGGCATAACAAGAAATTCAAAGTGTCCACAATGTGTTCTAAAGGCAGTTTTATGAATATCTTGTTCTTGCATTCTGATTTGATAATAACCTGACTTTAAATCTATTTTTGAGAAGAAGGTAGTACCATGTAATTCATCTAAGAGTTCCTCAACTAAAGGTATAGGGAATCTGTCCCGAACAGTTGATTTATTTAAAGCCCTGTAATCCACACACATTCTCCATCCACCATCCTTTTTCTTTACTAATACCACAGGGGATGCAAAAGCACTTCCACTACTTCGTATAAACCCTTGTTCCAGTAATTCTTGTGTTAGCTGCTCTATCACGTCTTTTTGCAAGAGTGAATATCTATAAGGTCGGATATTAACCGGATTTGATCCCTCTTTAAGTACAATTTTTTGATCAAAACCATGCCTGAAGGGTGGGAGTCCTTTAGGTTCAGCAAACAAGTCAGAATAATTATCAATGAGCTCTTGAACTTTAGGATGCAACAGTAACGGGGTGTTTGTTATTTGTATTTTTGGTTCAGGTGCTTCTTCATTTACGCTCACAGCATACAATTGCATCATTGAAATTTAACCTGCATGTTGCATAACTTTACTCATCCGTTTTCCTGCAACAGTTTTTAACACTTCATCACTCGATCCCCTTAATACCACTCTTTTTCCACGATACGCAAACTCAATAGACCTGTTTAAAAAGTCAAACTGGACCTTCCCAATAGTATTAAACCACTGAATTCCTAACACTATATCACACCTCCTAGAGGCATTAAAAACATGTCAGCCTTAAAATCTTGGTTTTTCATCTTCCATTCTAGCCCATAGACCATCTGATTGCATAACACTGTATTCTTGCCTGCTACTTTTACTTGCATAGCTTTCTTTTCCCAAATTTTACACCCGAGTTTAATGGCTAAAGCGGTATCCATGAAGTTGTGTGAACTACCTGTGTCTAACAGCAATTGGACCTTCCTTTTTCCAATATTTCCAGCAACCCTTATAGTTTTGTAATCAGCAATACCAGCAAATGCATTCATGGAGATTTGAACTAATTCCCCAGAAGTGTCATCCCCTTGCAACTCTTCATTCTCTTCTATTTCTTCCTCTTCACTATCTTCCATTTCCACAAAATACAATCGAGGTTTTCTCCCCTTACATACATGCCCATAAACATACTTCTCATCACATAAAAAACATAAACCCTTGGACCTTCTTTCATCCATTTCTGTAGGAGTTAAGGTTGTTCTGTTTTGGAGATTTGGCTTTTGATATGTAGTGTTTGGTTTAGGTAAGATGGCTAAGTGTTTTTGGAATTGATTTGGAAGGATAGGCTGTTTGTTAAACACATTGGAAGGGGATATTGGTTTCTTTATATTATTGTAACTCGAGTAAGGTAGGTTTGACTGTTTGGATATGGCTTTCTTCTTTTGGTTTTGCATGTTCAGTTCTTGTATCTTTGCAAGAGAGTAGGCTTCTTGTATAGTTGAAGGGTTAAACATTCTGACCAAATTCCTGATTTCTTCATCTAAATTAGTAATGAAACAACTGAGAGTATTAGCAGGTGATAGTTGTAACTTACTGGTGATGTCATCAAATGCATCCCTATACTTTTTAACATCCCCATCATGCTTCAATTCCATCAATTCTGCCATAGGATCATCATAAGGTTCACCAAACCTATCCATTAAATCCTTAACAAATTGTTCCCATGATGGAGTAACATGTCCCCTGTTCTTCATGTACCCCTGATGCCAATTTAACGCCCTCCCATACATATGAATAGAAGCTAAAGGTACCTTCACATTCTCCTTGATTTGATCCAATTGAAAAAATTGTTCTACCTTATACAACCATGGTTTTAAATCTTCCCCATCAAATTTAGGAAACTCGATTTTAGTAAGTCGGGAGGAATATTGGTTTGGATTACCAATTATTCCTCCTAAATTGGGAGTTGAATGTTGATTAACCCCATTACCACCATTAAACCCACTGTTATGTATAGTACCACCATCAAACCCTCCAATAAACCCACTATTATGAATGGTACCGCCATCAAACCCTCCATTTTTATCCCTAATCTTAATAGTTTCATTCATAAGCTGATTCATTTGCATAGTAGATAAACCAGTCATTTGTTCCTTCATATCATCTATCGATTTACTATTCTTATCAATTCTTGCGTTCTGATTCAAACTACTATTTTCAATTCGAGCACCGAAATCATTAGCAAATGTGTTAAACATTACCTGTAGATCCGTGAGACTCGGAGGAACACGTTCTTCTTCGTACACGTTAGATGACGTCACGCCATCCAGCTGGACCGTATCCATACCATCACCCTGATTGCGCGCCATTGATCGAGTGATCGCTATGATGAAACCCGTATATTTCTGAGGATGACTGAGCTCTTGATACCAATGATACGATTCGAATTCAATCAGGACCAGCAGTATGCTGGTGAGTGATCAAATTCTACAAACAACAAGGTTAATCAATAAAAAGAATGATCAACGATGATGGATGATATTGTAGATAAAACAAGATTTAAGATAGAGTGGGGAGGAAGTTATCAATTCATTCATAATCGTCAAATGAGTCACATGGATGTTATATACTCATCCTTACAATGTACCAGCACATAGACAATCTTTGCCAGAGATCCATTGCACATGGTTTGTGACTATAACTACAATATACCCCCTAATCTATTAAAAATGCAAAAGTAGAGTAACTAAGTAAAGAAATGACATATGACAATTAACACCCTTGTGACTTATGAGTTACTCTTAGACTTGTATCAATATGTTACTCATAGTAAGCCCAAATTCGGTTTGTGGGCTTAGGGTCCATTAGGGCTTTAGGTCACCAGTCACCTACATATAAATAGTCAATGAATAAAACACATAATACCCCACGGTTTCATTGTTCAACAAACATCAGTTGATTCATTGTTCTATTCTTTGAAAGCATGCACCTTACGCGTCGAACACGAGAATATAATGGAATGCTACTAACTACTATAAATGAAAATTTGATCAGCCTTTTAATGAAATGTTTGGGTATGAATGTCTACCATAGTTAAACACGTACGCTGACTAGTATCATATAATTTGTAGTACACAGAATCATGACAAAATGTGCCAGCGTATACATGATGTTACGGAGTACATTTTAAGTGTCATTGCACGTTACAGTCCTAAACAAATTATCGTTTAGATGGTATGTTGATATATTACTTGGGTTCCACTTTGGCCGAAATATTGTATCCACCACTGTAGTCAAATGCATCACTATTATTCCTTTTGAGTGTAATGTCATTGTACGGGTGTCTAGATGCGCTTTTGATTGATCCAAAATCAGTAGCAGATGAGGATGCGGATGTAGAGTCTGTGTGGAGTCCGTCACTGATTAAAATGTTCTCAAGTGCTTTCACAACGTCACTCATTGTTGGGCGGTCAGATGCAGAATCTTCAACACATCGCAGTGCTAGTTGTATAAACCTCTTAAAACCCGTCATATATGTCATGTTTTTTATAGTTGGATCAAGTAAGTCCCGTAATCCATATTCCTCATCATCGTTTTGATCCAGTGCCAGTCTCACCTCGCGCACGATGTACTTCCCTTTTGTTATAGGTGGTTTGGCAGTTACTAGTTCAAGCATTAGCACACCAAAGCTGTAGACATCACTCTTGTCGGTCAATTGTTGTGTCATGTAGTATTCAGGATCTAAATAGCCCTGTCAAATATGAAAAAGGTAAGATCTTTGGCTTTTGACGTCTTCTCATGACTTCACAAAATCTGGATTGTTGTGTTTCGGGTGTTTGGGTGTGATCAGAGTGATTAGGTGACTTAACTAATTAACGCTAATAAAACAAATTACGAGAGATACTGTGTAACTGCGTTTCTACCTTTAAACTTCAGTATAAGAAATGTTTGTGCTTGAAAAATCCTACTATTTGACGAATTAGTAGATCAAATGATCAAAGAGGTCATTTCGTGAAATAGGTTAGACTGAAATAAGGGGTAAACAGGTAAGTCTAAGTTACCCATAGGTAAATAAGCATTTGTTGCCACTTCGACTCCAGACATCAATATCAAGATACAAATCAAAACATATTCCTTCCAGTCAACCTGGGGAGTAAAGTAGTCCATAAAGAGACTCACCATTGTACCCTTAACTTGAGTTGAGACGTGTCCTTCTGCGTCTGAAATGAGTTTAGATAGGCCGAAATCTGCAACTTTTGCTGTTAGATTTTCATCTAAAAGGATATTAGTAGCCTTGATATCTCTATGAATGATAGGAGGGTCTGCTAGCTCATGTAGATAAGTTAGCCCTCGTGCTGAACCAAGAGCAATACGAAGTCTTCTCTTCCAGTCCATATGAATTCCTGATTTCCCTGTAGTTTAAGAGTAGAGAAATTTACTTTTTAATTGAATCAGGTTTGAAAGTCTTAGATACATGACAATGCTTGTGTCAATAAAGATGCCAAGTGGGTGGGTCGACAACTTCGGTAACTGGTAAAGGTTATTTTTTGGTACGGTTTTGAAACGTTCTTGGTCAATCCAGAACGCATTATGTCCAATTCTTTTATCGTTTTATGAAGTCAATATGTCAAATACAGTGATATAGAGGTTTCATGCATTAGGAAACACAACAGGTGACTTTAGACCCATTTCCTTTTTCAATATTTTTCAAATTTACCCATTAGACTCATAAGTAAGATGTACCAATTTCCACCTCATAATCCTCATCGGTGACTGAGTATTCACCTGACAAGCTGTCTCTGAGCGTCCCATTAGACATAAACTCATACACCAACATCTGTTCTCCTTGTTCAAAACAAAACCCGACAAGACCAACCAGGTTCTTGTGATGCACCCGTGAAAGCAACTCAATTTCAGTCTTGAACTCGTGCCCACCTTGCATGGATGCTTTCTGAGCTCTTTTGATGGCAACTACTTGGCCCCCAGAAACTGTTCCTTTATAGACCTGTATCAAACAGCCAAATACCAGCAATGATTCACAACCAAAATCACATTGGAGTAAAATCATTACAATTAGATAATGTAAAGACATAAATACCTTGCCATATCCACCAGATCCTATCTGATTGGCTTGGGAAAAGTTACTTGTACTTTTCTTGAGTTCATCATAAGAGAACCATCTAGCTCCCTTTAGTTGTGGTGCACCTCCACCTTCTTTACCACTTAAAGCCCACGATGCTACATAAAGTAGAATAAAAGAAAGCCAAAATGTCAAATATCAAATGGATATGAGAATTTTTTTGTTATTATAGTTTTGCGGAAAATAGGCTAGCTGAGAAGAAATTACCGAAAGGTCTACTTAAACCAATTGCCTTTTCCGCACGTTTCTTTTGGCAGACAGCATATAGAAAGAGTAGGATTAGAATAATGATCAGAAGTGTGCAACCTGTTGTAATCCCAATTATTGCACCAACGCCAATAGAAGCATGTTTATTGCCTTCTGAAACATATGATAACTTAAAAGTCAAACCCCACCAATCATAAAAGATTGAAATGTAAATACTCATTAATAATTTGAATACTTAAACATACCCAAGAAATCATAAGGAGTTGCTATGAAAAAATATGGTCCGAATCCAGGGGGAGGTTTGTAGGTTTGATTACTTAAGTAAAATCCCATCTTTTGAATCTCTGAGCGGTTAAAACGCTTACCCTTAGAGGGAAACAGTTGCAAATACACCTGGAGATAATCGTCGGTGTTAAAAAATGGATTTTGCAGTGAAACCGAGCCAGGGGTAAGGCTTAGTTTCAACCAAAGGCTCATTTCTAGAGAATGCCAAACATTAGCATTTGATAACTCTCTAAACGAGGGTGCTCTAAAGTATAATGTGCCTTCATATGGATATGCACAGTCACATGTCTGAGGGCTAAGTTTCTGATCCAACGAACACGATTTACTCCCACAGTTAGCTAGGCTTGTTGAATATGCCTTTGCGGTTTGTTGTTGAACTCTACAATAGGTGGTGTGTGCAAGAGCTGTGGCACACACCGGGTTCCCAGAGAGTCTGAAAACACATAGGAGACATGAATTACATGTTAGTACATGACTAGAGGTGGCTAAGTAGGTGGGTTGGGTAACCGCTCATAATGGGTTTGTTTTTAATGTTTTTCCAAACGTGTCTAGTTGGGTTCCGCCAACTTCTAAATACTTATGTCCTCCGTTTTTATTATAAATAACTCATGCACTAAAATAACAATGTGTCATTTACTTAAATGAATCTGGACATTTTTAGCCATTTGACCTGCTGGGGAAAAACTTAGCTGAAATCACCAGTTTTAGATTATAGGGCGATATAGCCACATTGACATGTCTACTTTGAGACATATAGCAATGTCTTGCTTAAATAGTAAAGAGAAATTCTCACTCCAATGTGTTTCTGTATTCAGCACTTAGTGTTACAGCTTCAATCTCATTGCTTTGTAAATCTACCAGTTGAAGTTGCTCACTGATGCTGCTGCCCATACTTAAGGTATCATTGAGCGCATTGTTCCTCAATTTCCTGTTCATTGTTTTTCCAAGAACAAATCATATGAAGATATTCTGTTATTCCAAAAGGCAGAAGGATAATCTCGACTTTTGAGGTCAAAGATTCTTCCTTGAACATAAAAATTGGATAGTGAAACTAGTCGGTTTGACAACAAAAAAAATCAAAGTTATAATCTTACACTTGTTGAATTCCTGATAAACTGAAAAGTTCTTGGGGCAGCTTCCCTTTAAGTGGACCAAATTCCATAACCCTTAGCAGGATACCAAAAGTTTTAACGTAAGAATACTTTACATGAAGAATGTTTGCATGTTTTTTTGTATTGAGAACTTACAAAGTGCTTAAAGATGGTAAGGTTGAAAACCAGATTGGCGGTTCAGATTGTTGAAAGGAATTGTTGCTTAAGTCCCTGAAGAAGAATCATGACAGCTTAGAAAGATACCAGTCAAACATAAAAGGGCAAACTACGGGCTGATTTGGTATTCATTTATCTAAACAGGTCAAATGGATCAAAGTTGCAAACATAACTAGAAGGTAAACAGTTAAAATGGATTGAGCAGGTTGAAAGCAGCCCGTATCATGATTAGCTGTCTATAACCTTCCAAATTGCTTATTAAAAATATTGATTAAAGTAATACAGTTTTCTAAATATACTTGATATATTTTTTATTTCATAGAACGAGAATATAAAAGACATAAATATGATATCGAGTCAACCCTCGCGGTAGGATCCACTTGAAACGTCCTTTTTGTTACCCGTTTTACCTGTCCTTAAAATTTACCAAATTTTCATCTATAAACCATTTTGACACGTTACACTTTGCCACACATAGAGAAATGTCTATATGATCGGAAGTGTTATTTAGATGCATATCAACTTACACATAACTAAGGGCGTTCATCCCATTTAGATCCGGCAAATCTCCAACTAGGTTGTTGTGAGCTAAATTCCTATACATATGCAGAACGTCAGAGTCAAAATTGACATACAATTTAGTGATTTACCATTTGGTTTCTAAGAAGATGTACTCACAATTCGCTTAGGCTAGTGAGGTTATTGAGGTTCAATGGCACCTCACCAGACAATGCATTTCTATCAAGCCGACTGTTATACACAAACATAAATCCAATGAAAGTTATGGGTTAGACATGCTATAGAGAACAGTATTCAAAACAAGGTAGTTGATATTACTTACAGGACCTCGAGTGTCTGAACATATCGTATTGTGGTTGGGATTTTTCCGGTTAATTGGTTTCCGTCAAACAACCTGAAATGGAAAAACACGACCAATGATAATGTGAATATGCATACACAATATGTTTCTTGTTGCAGCAGGGTTCAACTTACACATGTATCAGCACCATGTCGTCACTGAAAAGTTGTTCAGGAATTCCGCCTGAAAGCTTGTTCTTATTGAAATGGCTGCCAATTCAAAAGAGTTACATACCGAATGGAAGTTCTCACATTGCAATAAACTAAAAGAATATAAACCAGAACTCACAAGTGCTTGGCATGTTTTAGCTGATCCAAGCCTGGTTCGGTGTTTGTTGAGACAGGAATTGATCCTGTGAGATGATTCTCCGCGAGGTCCAACCAGTAAAGTTTGGAAAGGGATCCCAATGAAGAAGGAATTTCACCCGTCAAATTGTTCGTGTTCAACGCCCTGTTGCAATACATTAACCGATAGCAAATTGTAGCATTAGAGATAGCAAACTGACATTTCTGTCTGATTGGGTGGGGTGATGGGTCAGGGTCAAAACCATTAATATCCAAGTATGGGTCAAATGGGTTGAATAATTAATTTTCAAAACCGCTTACAAAAAATATATTAAGAAAACTATAATAACACTTTTGTTCTATAAATTAAGAGTTTACGAGTATTTTGAGACTCTTTAGGAAAATTTGAAATTATTTCTAAGGATATACAAATTCAAATGGACTTGTTTTCATATGATCTTAAAAGAGCATATTTGTTCGGCTAGTAAGATCAGAATCAAGAGATTCATACAAGAATGATAGCTCTTGGAGATTTCCCAGTTCAGGTGGAATGTTACCCGTGAAGCTACAACCCGCAAGAATTCTGGACAAGAATGTTAAAATAGGAGTAAAAAATATGCCATACTTAGGAGGGGGAAGCACAAAATGACAAAATGATGATTGTTTGAGGGGACTCACAATATGTTGAGGCTTTTCAGATCACCTACCCGTGGAGAGATTGAGCCAGTGAGACCACCATTAAACGACAAGTCCCTAGAACATTTATCAATATTTAGTTATAAATGTATTCTGCATTTAAATAGTGAGTAAAATTGTAATGTAGTAGATGCTCACAAGGATGTTAATGCAGTGAGGCCACCAATGTCACCAACGAGCTGACCGACCAAACCCATGCTTGACAATCCCCTGAACTCAAAACATATAAAATGTAGGCAATACTTAATTAGGCCTCTTTTAGCAACAGATTACATGTTAATGCAAACCGTTTCTCAAAACACAAGTTGCAAAAAAAAAAAAAAAAAAAAAAAAAAAAAAAAAAAAAAAAAAAGGTATACTGACAATGAGACAATCCTCGAGTTGCTGCATGTAACACCTTCCCATGAGCATGGATCATTAGACTTTCTCCAGCTAGGTGGTGTGTTTTTCCATTGATCTTTCAACGCTCGGAGTGCTTCTGCTGCAATCACAATATTGCATGTTATGTTTGAACTATTTGCATAGTAGAAAAGGTCGACACAAAATTTGTGAAATAAGAAATCTAAATAACTTACAGTCACTAGGTTCTATATCCGAGAACACCACTTCAAACTGTGCGTAAACCAGCACCAGGAGACACCACCATGCCAATCGAAAAACCGCCATAGAAGCAATAAATGAAAAACGCTACGCGATGATCTGCATATCAGGGACGTATTTTATCTTGGGAATAATATTCAGCTTTTGAAAGTGACAAGTGAGTAAGATTTAACGACTTGTGTTTTGGTGACACTAGAAAAAGCAAAAGCAAAGGTATTGCTTATGATTGTGTTATGACTGTAAGTTTAGCTTAGATTAGAAGTCAATCAAACAAACCCAATTATATCCCCACCAACTAGTATACAAATTCATCATATTGTCACCATTGCCACCATTGCCACCATTTTAAGTCATAATAAGGTAGTACACACGCATGTCATGATATGCTTAAAAAATGATTGGAATATTTGAAAGAAATGAAATACTTAACCTTGTTAGTCCCTTAGTATTAAATAAGAGTGTTTATATCCAAATCAGGTAATTATAAGTTCAGATTTGAACTTCTAAGTATAGTAGTTTAGTTGTTAATTAGACACCAAAAATATTTACTTATGTAGGCCACTTATTTTTTTTCCTCACGTTTTATATGAATCATCTCCCAGTTACAAAAATACTAATGACATAAACAAATAAAAAAGTAACGTATCATTCTAAGAGTAAATTGCAAAAATCATCATGTCAGAAACTATTTGCAAAAGGAGTCATGTTTAACATAACATCATGGAATGAGATTCTCTAACGCTAACTCTTTCATGTTCTTATCATGTTGATGATATTGTGAGAAGAAGCAAAATAATGAGTCTCTTATTTCAATTAGCAACGGTCTCATTTTATAATTTTCTTGTTGTTAATTGGTTCAACATGACAAACATGAGAGGATCTTTATCATAACATGATAGGTTATGTTTTTTAAGTTTGTGAGAATTGAAGAGGCATACAGGTGGGTCTTATCTTTACATTCAAAGTAAAAAATTACTGTATTTTTCTATATTCTATATTGTGACTAGTGAACATGATATATCATGTATATTTCAATTTTATAGTATCTTAATCCTTTACAAAATATCACCTTAGGTTAAATTAGGCCTAAAATACTATCGTTTTTAAAAGAGGTGTGACGATCATTTTAATTTTCAGGAATGTGAAGTGTCACATTTGGCTCATTAAGGACGAGAATTGTCATTAGCTTCCGACAAAGATGATTGATATCCAATTAGAAAAAAACGCATAAATTAATTTTGCATCAAATAGAATACTCAAATATCCATCGTGAGAGCCACAATCACATGAATAAGCAAAACAACACACAAATGCACATAGGTAGATACATTTCATTTCATTTCATTTCATATATAACACTTCGCAATTTCGGGTATTGTTCACTAACAAATATACCCTTTTGTCTTTTTCTACATTTTTGAAAAACACCCTCTTGGATTTTATAATTAAACAAAATAACCGAGTTTTTTTTTGTTAGACCCTTGTAACATGAAAAGATAAATACACAAAAGTGGTACATTTAATTTGTGCCTGGATCAGGGACGGAACCAGGGCACAAAACGACCAGGTGCACTTAGAATAAACTAAACAATACTACAAACACAAGTTTATTGGTCTCACTGCATCATCTTTCGTCAATCTGTGTCCGTGCATAGATTATAATATAGGTTTCCACGGCCTTTTCTAATTCACTAATGTGTTGTTTCACTTCCCTGATCGTTGTTGTTACTACCTCCCGCATGATTAATCATTTCCGTCCTGAGAACACGTGGTAGATTTTTTATTTTATTTATTTATTTATTTATTTATTTATTTATTTATTTATTTTGCAGGTGAGCTAGAGAGGATGTCGCATGTTCGAATTAGATAGTTTTCAATAATGTCTTCGTTTATAGTTTGCATACCATTTTGCGTTTTTGTTATTTTAATCTCCTGTTTACAAATTGATCAGAAGTTCTGTTCAATAAATCTTATGTTATAGTGTTCATCACCATGACACCATCTCATTAACAAAGTTAATTAGTTATGCTGGTTTGTGAACTATTTACGTTAAAAATATGAAATTCAGTTATTATATTAAGACAATGAACCAAAGAATATATTCTTTAATTGCCATGTAGCTAGAGAGGTTTTTTTCGAAAGATTACTTGTTGGTGGGATGTTAGTTACACGGAAGTGTCTTCGTATAAAGAATGGCTAGATTGGATTCTAAATCTTTGGCTCTCTGTTAAAAATAAAAGACTACTCGAAGGAGTGTGCTATAGCATGTGGTGGCATATTTGGTCGTTCCGTAATAAGTGCGGTTTTGGTTCGTTGATTCCTTCTAAGGCGTCGATTTTTGAAGATGTGGTGTCGCGTTCTTTTTGTTGGAGTCGCTATAGATGTAATGTTTCTTTTAGTCGGGTTGATTGGATTAAAAATCTTTACCTTGTTTCTTTGTAATTTTCTAGCTTCTTGCTAGTTGTCTTAATAAAATTCGCCGTTCAAAAAATAATGAACCAAAGAATATGAATTTAGAGAAATAAAATTGCCAGAGAAATTTTATATATTAACGTTGTTTGGCAAGGATAGAGAAATTAAAAAATAAATCTCTTTTGTTTTTTGTTGAAAAAATGAATGATGACTTAGGATCAAATGAAAAGAACTCTTAAAATGAGAAGGATGAGAAATAACTATAACCACATATTAGAGATGCATCGACTTGAATTAGATGCATCCTTAATCTTTTAGATGCAGCATAATATATTTTATAGCTAAAAATTAGATGCATATACATATATTAGATGCATTTTAGAAAGTTAGGAAAATCCTATGTATTTTTCGTCCTCTATGGGTCAAATTTGTTGGAAGTACTACTTTGCATCGTTTTCACTTCTAAATTACTTTTGAAACTAATTGGGATGCATCTAAATGAATAGAGATGTATCTGATTCAAGTCGACGCATCTCAAATATGTGATTATAGTTATTTCTCATCCTTCTCATTATAAGTTTTCTTCTCACTGGATCCTTACCCAATGAATGATTAACAACGTGTTTTTAGGCAAGATAATAATTAACAAGATGAAGAAATGATCAGATAGCATTCCAAAGAGAGATCCAAATAAAAGAAGGTAATAAATCTAAAATACTGAAAGAATAAATCTAAGATAAATTACAACGTCTTAGATATAGTGCTGTGATGAAGTTTTACAAATCTTGTAAAACATAAATCCCAGAAATTTCAACATAAGATTACGAACCGATTTATTTGATTTGCTAATTATAAAGAAACAAGCAATTTTACTAAGATTTATAAATCTCAGAAAACCCAAGAATCTTGATATACATAATGATGGTGATGCAATACATATTAAATACGCATGATTCCGAGATGGGAAGTGATATGTACACCACTAAAAGTGGTGTGCACACCACTAAATTACATTGATGATGCACACAGTACAACATCTAGATGCAGGATTAGTGGTGTGCACACCACTTTTAGTGATGTACATATCACCTCCCTTTTGAGATAGCAATAACTGAATGATAGAGGAGTGGTTATTACAAATAAAATACAAAAAATACAAAACCTAATAGTAGTCTAATACTATTAATGCCAAATTAGAATATGATTAGTGGTTATTACAAATTGGCTCCATGCCAATGCGCCATATACCAAAAATAATTTAAATCATAAATTAGCTCTGTCACGTCTTGCCATATTTATACATATATAATAAACTCATCATGGTGTTAATTTCGGTCAACAACTCATCGTTTATTAAATACTCCGTATTAACTTCGTCAACAATATCAGTCTAGCAACTCAAATAGGACGTTGGACCACCAAAGGTTAATTTATATTTTACTTTTTAATAAAGTAGGAAGTATACAAGGTATGAAACTGTGTGAATTGTATCGCGGGTTTTGAATTGTATCGCGGGTTTTTACACCGGATTTCAGAAACTCTTTTTAGCGTCGATATTATGTCATTTGTTAGCAAGCTTATGTGGCTGTATATGCAGGCCAATAAGAGGAATATTATGTCCACATAATTTTTACAAAAAAAATGTTCACACAATGATGTGGCAAAATTACTTATCCAATCAAATGGATTCTTACTTTTTGGTAATTGTTTTGATTGGACAATTGATCTTGGCACATCATTGTGTGGACATTTTTTTGTAAAAATTATGTGGACATAGCATTCCTCGGCCAATAAATTCACACATATTCTTATGTGGTGTCTTAGTATACACGGACACACATAGTCCAAAGTTGATAAGGTTGTGTTAAAAAAATTAATAATAATAAATAAATAAAAATAAAAAATTGACACACATATAATAGCGGTAACTCAAACAGCTGTTGGGCCAAATATTGTAAAAGAGGCATGCTATCAAAGAAGCCCAAAAAGGAAAAGCAAAACAACCCAGCCAAAAATATTTTTTTTATGGCTCTTCGCTCGAAACTGTGCGCTATAATATATATAGAGAATGATTTCATTAGGATTATACAATCATTTCCAAAGTGATGAAAAAAAAAAGCAATTTAATACTTTAGAGCGAGAAAACACACTAATACATGAAGTTAAAAAAAAATTTACTCGCTACATAAAGTATGTGATTGTTTTGTAAATGGAGAGTGGAATTGGCGTCGTGATATCACATCTGGTCGCAATAGCACTCTGCTGGCCACCCTTCCCTCGGAGATCGATCATGTAAGTATGTCATCTAATATAGATACTTGGATTTGGTCATTAAGTATGGATGGCTCATTCACTGTTCGGGAAACACGGCAATACATTGATGATATTATCCTCCCATCTTTGGACACCCTACATGATGGTGTAAATCTGGTCCGATTAAGGTTAACATCTTCATGTGGCGAGCTATGCTTGATAGACTCCCGCATCGTTTTAATCTATGTCGAAAGGGTTTAGATCTCCAAACCATATGTTGCCCTATATGTAACTTCAACGTCGAATCCACCGATCATATTCTTTTCTCTTGTAAATTGGCCTCCAACATTTGGAGACGTGTTCAGATATGGAGTGGTTCTCAGTTTCCTACAACTATTCCTCTAACGGAGGTTATGTCTTGGATCGATAATTCGCAAACTACAAAGGATAACAAAGTTAAGATGGAAGTTATAGCTGCAACAACATGTTGGCTCATATGGAAGTTTCGGAACAACGTCGTTGTCAACTCTCGTTCTATGAGGAAAAGCGACATTTTTGATAATATTCATTTATTTTCTTTCTTTTGGTTAAAATTTAGAACTTTCTTAGTTGTAAGCTGGAATGATTGGTTGCAACACCCTTTGTAACTCTCGTGTTTCTTTTTTTCTAGCTCCTTGCTAGATTTTATTAATAAATTTGCAGTTCGAAAGAAAAAAAAATGAAAAACATAACAAGTTAGATATATTTACAAATGATTATCCCTATATTTATTTCTGAAACAATAGCTTAAACATATTGTGGAGCAATGAAATAGTTATTATTAAAATGTTGTTTTAAAAAATTTAGTTTTGCATCTTGTTACTCATTTATCTTCCATCTCTATCTAAATCCAAATTGTTTATTCAATGATGAAATAAAATCACTGTTGTATTGAAACGAAACTTGTATCTTAAACAATGGAGTATTAAAAAATGTCGATCATGCATAATTTTTATTTTATTTTATTTTTACTTATTTACTTATTTATTTATTTCAAATAATATTTATAGCCTTTAAGGACTATAGGCTAACAAGGTTGTTTAATAGTATGATGAGTAAATTGCAAAAGTCGTCCTTAAAGTTTTGCTAAATTGCAAGTTTCGTCTCAAATGTATGGAAACTGCAAGAATCGTCTATGTGAGAAACTTTTGGGGCAAAAATCGTCCCTGGCCAATATCAACCGACTAAAATACCATTGTTTTCTTCTTTATCTATATTTTTCAGTTTCTTGCACAAATGGTCCTTATGTTTCGCTAGGTTTTACAAATTTAGTTCTTATTTTTTTAATTATTTATTTAACTATTAATATTAGTATTATTTTTTTATACATTTTTGTCCGTTTTTCTTACTTTTTGTCTGTTTTTCTTACATGTTTTCCGTTTACATACGTTTTTTCGGTTTTTCTTACGTTTTTGTCCGTTTTTTCATATGTTTTCGTTCGTTTTTATACGTTTTCGCCTGTTTTCTTACGTTTCTATTCGTTTTCTTACGTTTTCGTCCATTTTTCTTACGTTTTTTCCGTTTTCATACGTTTTTGTCTGTTTTTTATACGTTTTGCCTGTTTTCATCTGTTTTGATACGCTTTCATCCGTTTTTCTTACGTTTTTGTCCGTCCTTATTTGATTTCATACATTTTTATCTATTTTTATATGTTTTCGCCCGTTTTCTTACGCTTTCATGCATTTTTATCGTTTTCGCCCGCTGTACTTACGTTTTTGTCCGTTTTTGTTCATTTCTTGCTCTTTTGTCTCTTTTTTTTTTCCGTTTTCATACGTTTTTATCATTTTGATACGTTTTCGCCCATTTTCTTACGCTTTCATTTGTTTTTATATATTTTCACCTGTTTTTCTTACGTTTTTGTTTGTTTTTCTTACATTTTATCAGTTTTTCTAACGTTTCTTCCATTTCATACGTTTTTATCTGTTTTTTTACGTTTTCGCCCATTTTCTAACCTTTTCATCCATTTTTTTTCGTTTTTGTCCGTCTTTCTTGAGTTTTTGTTCGTTTTTTTTACATTGTTGTCAGTATTTATACATATTTATTCGTTTTCTTACGTTTTTATACGTACCAAAACTGGTAGAATGGACAAAAAGTATAAAAACGAATGAAAACGGACAGAAACGTATAAAAATGGATGAAAGCATCAGAAAATGGGAGAAAACATATAAAAACGGATAAAAACGCATGAAAACAAATCAAACATAAGAAAAACGGATAAAAACACAAGGAAAGCGGAAAAAAAATGTATAAAAACAGATGAAGATGTAAGAAATCGGAAAAAAAAACGTATAAAAACGTATGAAAACGAAAAAAAAAAAGTAAGAAAATATGACAAAAACGTATATAAACGGACAAGAACGTAGGAAAAACAGGCGAAACCGTATGAAAACAGATGAAAGCGTAAGAAAATTGGCGAAACATATAAAACGGATAAAACGTATGTAAACGGAAAAATAATAAGAAAAATTGACAAAAACGGACAAAAATGTTAGAAAAACGGGCGAAAACGATAAAAATGGATGACAGTGTAAGAAAACGAGCAAAAATATATAAAAACGGATAAAAATGTATGAAAGCAAATAAAAACGGACAAAAACGTAAGAAAAACGGACACAACGTAAGAAAACAGACAAAAACAGAAGAAAACGGACGAAAACGTATAAAAACCGATGAAAACGTAAGAAAACAGGCAAAAACGTATAAAAACAGACAAAAACATATGAAAATGGGAAAAACATAAGAAAATTGGACGAAAAGGTAAGAAAACGGATGAAAACGTAAGAAAACAGGCGAAAACGTATAAAAACAAACGAAAACGTATAAGAATAGACAAAAACATATGCAAAATAGATAAAAGTTAAGAAAAACGGACAAAAATGTATGAAAACGGAAAACACGTAAGAAAAACGGACAAAAACGTAAGAAAAATGGAGGAAAACGTATAAAAAATAATACTAATATTAATAGTTAAATAAATAATTTAAAAAGAAAAATCATAACTAAAATTGTAAAACCTGGCGAAACACAAGGACCATTTGTGTAAGAAACTTAAAAGAAATATAGAAAAAACGGTCGAAAATGTACCAAAACGGTAACAAGCGGACGAAAATGTAAAAAAACTTGTGAAAAAGAAAAAGGAAAAGAAAAAAAAGTACTTCAATAGCACAAAAAATTGTCTAGGAAAGAAGTACTTCAATAGCACAAAAACAAACGGTCTTCTTCTTGCAGATGAAGAGCTTATATGTACCTCTTCTTCTGCAGACATGGTTTGCAGATGAAGAGGTAAAAGCTCTGAAAAAACAAACGACACCTTAGTCATTTGATGTTGGTCAGAGACGATTTTTGCCCAAAGGTTTCCCACAGGAACGATTCTTGCACTTTCCAAACATTTGGGACGAAACTTGCAATTTGGCCAAAGTTTAGGGACGATTTTTGCAATTAACTCTAGTATGAAATTCGATGCTGGATAAATGTAGCATGATATATGATTGCTGAATTTTAACCCTAGCTATATCGGTTAAGCTAAATATACAGTAATTATTCTTGGCTTCAGAAGCCTATTAAGATATAAAAATGGTATCATGTCCGTAGGTTTGATAACACATCACTCTCTAGGCGATAATGGGAGCTCAAGCTCTTCTTACACTGTCACCACTTTGGGTATCCCCACTCAATTCAACAAGGTATAACTGTTCAAAAATTGTTCTTAAATCACCAATAATACCTACCACCAACATATGCAGCCACTTATCAACTTCCCGCCCATGTGCTACCGTTCCTAAACGGGAGAAAGATCCTAAGAAACGGGTGGTTATTACAGGTATGGGACTTGTCTCGGTGTTTGGGACTGATGTTGATATATACTACCAAAGGCTTTTAGCTGGAGAGAGTGGAATCAGGCTAATTGATCGGTTTGATGCTTCAAAGCTTCCAACACGATTTGGTGGTCAGATATGTGATTTTAAATCAGATGACTACATAGATGGAAAGAATGACTTGGGACTAGATGATTGTCAACGGTATTGCATTGTTGCGGGGAAAAAAGCTCTCGAAGATGCTTGTCTTGGCACTGATGAACTCTATAAGGTTTGTCATGCATTCAAAATGTCGATTTATTTCTTAAAATCCGTTAAGTTACATCCTTTTTGATGATTAATAGATCGATAAGGAGCGAGCTGGCATTCTTGTTGGTTCAGGAATAGGAGGTGGTACAGTATTTTCTAATGGAGTGGAGTCTCTCATAGATGGAGGTTGTAGAAAAATTGCATCATATTTCATGCCTTGCTACGTAACAAATATGGCGTCAGCCTTACTAGCAAATGATCTTGGCTTTATGGGACCAAACTACTCCATTTCTACTGCTTGTGCAACATCCAATTTTTGCTTCTACGCTGCTGCAAATCATATTCTCGAAGGTGAGGCTGATATAATGATTGCTGGTGGTGTTGAAGCTTCTGTTATTCCTATTGGACTCGGAGGTTTTACTGCTTGTAGAGCATTGTCACAAAGAAATGATGCTCCCCAAATGGCTTCCAGACCATGGGACAAAGATAGAGATGGATTTGTTATTGGAGAAGGTGCTGGTGTTTTGGTAACGTTATCACCCATGTTTGACTTCATTTAGCAAAGTAAATAATCATAAGCATATAATAAAGCATAATTTGTTTTAAAGTTCATATTTCTGTTTTAGTTAATGTAGATGTCTTATCGTTTTTAGGTGATGGAGAGTTTAGAGCATGCAATGAAAAGGGATGCACCAATAATTGCTGAATACTTAGGAGGTGCTATAAATTGTGATGCTTATCATATAACTGATCCACGACCCGATGGGGTTGGTCTTTCACTTTGCATTCAAAGGAGTCTTATGAATGCTGGTGTGTCGGCAGAAGAGGTAAACTACGTTAATGCACATGCGACTTCCTCAGTCGCTGGGGATTTGGCAGAGGTAAAAGCTCTTATGGATGTATTCAAAAACACTTCCATGATCAAAATGAACGCCACAAAGGTGAAGTAGACCCCCGTGTTCTTCCAAGTTTTCTCACAATAATCAACTTCATATTGACCTTCTGGAATATCTTTCAGTCTATGATTGGGCATTGTTTGGGAGCAGCTGGAGGCCTTGAAGCCATTGCAACAATTAAGGCAATTCAGACAGGATGGCTGCATCCCACCATCAATCAATTCGTAAGTGATACGGACTGATACCTACATTCCTGCTCTTTCCTCCTTAATCTTCTTTACTTCTAACTTGTCTTTGCAACTGTAGAATCTAGAATCTGAAGTAGAATTCGACACAGTTGCAAATCAAAAGCAGCACCATGAAATTAATGTTGGTGAGATCGTTTCCATCTCTCGTACATTTCTTATGCTTAGTCATATTCACTTATTTAATCTATCTTTGTATACAGCTATTTCAAATTCACTTGGTTTTGGTGGACATAACTCAGTTGTAGTACTTTCCGAATTCAACCCTTAATATGAACATCGAGAAGATGTCATGGATCTATAGAGCAAATTCTTGTCGGTTAAGGCATTTGATCTACTTGTTATAATGTGCAGTTGAACTATTTGTAAGAAATATTCAAGTCATGCTGCCTGGAAAATGCATTGGTAAACTGTATTTACTGCCCAGACTTCTTGTGCCATACACTTCCAGAAACTGTGTTGCTAAAATAGAATACGGGTTTATTATATACTCTATACGGTGAGATAAATTTCTTTTATATATTTAAACTTTTGAATTTATTGACTTATAGATGCATATTTCAAACTTGCAGCTAAAAAACTTGTCACTAAAAAACTTGCCTATAAAAATCACGTTGTTATACACGGGTATTCGTCTAGTATTTAATTATTTAGCAACATGTTAGTACTATGGAAAGCCTTCAGAAAATTTCTGAAGAATTATAATCTTCTTGAGATATGAATCTCGGACGAAATTTTCATCATTGATCCGAATAATATATGTACCTAATTACTTTTATGAAATACATTTACGTTATCTATATATATGTTAGTACTATGGAAAGCCTTCAGAAAATTTCTGAAGAATTATAATCTTCTTGAGATATGAATCTCGGACGAAATTTTCATCATTGATCCGAATAATATAGGTACCTAATTACTTTTATGAAATACATTTACGTTATCTATATATATGTAAATTTCTGAAGAATTATAATCTTCTTGAGATATGAATCTCGGACGAAATTTTCATCATTGATCCGAATAATATAGGTACCTAATTACTTTTATGAAATACATTTACGTTATCTATATATATGTACTGGCCAATTGTCGATCTACGCACAACAATTAGACTAGTGGACAAATCTGTATTTAGTTGTAAGCACAGAATTATATTGGCGAATTGATGAAACGCAATATAATATATATTAGCACTAGCTTATAACACCCGTGGAATCCACGGGTTTTTAGAATTGATATTGCAAACAGGCTAAATCATTTATTCGAAAGGAATATGAAGTAATAAGTGAATGATAGTATAGAGTACAATGAACATTTAGTGAGCACCTAATAAGTATAAAAATAAAGTGTAAGTAAAACATTTGGGCAACACTGCTTGTAACTAATAATGTAATAAACGGCCATGCACATGAGCTCCAATCTTGACCGCCTTTAAAAATAAGCCAATGAACATTTGGTGAGCACCTAATAAGTATGAAAATAAAGTGTAAGTAAAACATTTGTGTGATTGATAATACATGTAAAAAAACGGCATAAATGACAACATATATTCGTACATACCTCTTGAAACTTGATCTGTTGAATCCATGGGTTTTTAGAAGAATGAATGTATCAAGAAAATAAGCGTGTAAGTAAAGTAAGAAAAAACAACGAAGGTAAAGAGTTTGTATTGTTTTTAATGGAATAATATGTAATAAGTAAAATATACAATAAAGAAATATGGTTATAACTATTAATTTAATAAACGTCCATGCACGCGGGCCACAATCTTCATGGTCTTGAAAGGCAAATGTATGTAGTGAGTGATAATTGAAAATTTTTTGAGCACTTTCAAATTTGATGATCTTCGCAAGCAAATTTATGTAGTGAGTGTTAATGAAGTGATAAGCCAATGTCTATTCCGTCAACACCTAATAAGTTTTAAAAAATAATAAAAGTGTAAATAAAAGGAGTTTGTGATTTGTAATACATGTAAATTTAAAAAATGTTATAAATGATTACATATGTATATTGTAGATACCTTTTGAATCTTGATCAAAGACTATGAAGCACGTTTTTGTAGACAACATTTGTAGTGGTGTTCGATAGATTACCATCCACATCACAAATGACAACCTTCAAACCTCTTTTGTTTTGACACGTGAAACAACGACGTATAGTTGTCCATGTGTGAAAACATGACGTGGCAGGTACAAACAAACTTTTGAAAGTGATTGACATTGGCTCTTGTTTATTGTTATAGCAAATGACACTCATAAAGGATATTGTTTTCAAACGATGTTTAGCGGTAGACGTTTATCAGAGTAATTTTCAACCTTGATATAATAACCTTCTTTTCCTCAACAACATTACCAGGACACCTACTTTTAACACAAGTATGTGGTTTGGAACACTGAAGAATTTCAATCCATTGATAAATTCTTGTGAGAAAACAGATTCATCTATGACGGATCCACGATTAGTTTTATCAAGGTTGTCGCAACTTAGATAAACCATTTCTTCACTGGGAAATGTGTTTAGCAAATGATCGTTTGTAGTGTCCACAACTTCATTTGTCGTAGAAGAATAGCCTTTTCTCGGATGTATGACGGATTAGCTATGTGATTCAAAATGTTCGGATAAGTAAAATCAATAATAGATGTAACTGGGTCATCAACATCATGTATTAGAATATCTTCAAGAGAACTAAGAAATTTGATTGTACCACATCAAAGAGTTCAAGAATAGTTGAATTTCGTAAAAGAGTTCAAGCAATTCATTTTAAAGCGTGTATTGAAATTCAAATTGTAGTAAAATAGAAGTTCTTTGAGTGCCCCGTTTTAAAAAAAACATAGAATTACAAATTGACATAATAGGATTTTGTTGGTTAACATGTACTCATCACAGTTGCTTCTTTTCTTTCTAGTGGGGGAGACTTACAAATATGCATTCTTTAGACCTGTGATATTGCAACAAATTCCACAAGTAACAGCAGTTGTAGCTATTGTAATATGAAAACACACTTTGTAATCTAATGCATATTTTCAATATTTTGTATTTATTGTCAAACAAATTCCCATAATTCATCATCGAAAGAGTTAGGAAATGTAAAATTTCCATTGCCTTTTCTAAATGAATCATGAACTACTATTTCGTTGGCAAAAATAGATAATCATATTAGATATGTATATTATGAAGTTATACTTGTACTCTATAAAAAACACAAGCAAATTGAAACTTAAAAACATGAAATCATGAGTAATGTATCAAAAGCAAACAGAATCAATCAAGTACCAAAAATTTCTTTCATTCAAGAACTTCCATTAACATCAAATTTTCCAATCATTACAAAGATTAGTGCCCTAACAAAACTCGATTCAGAACAAACAAAAGAAGGAAACATTCTAAAAAACAAATCATATCCTAACATAGTATCATGAAACATAAAACTTCAAATCACAGATGAAGATAACAACACATAATATTATCACCAACGCCTGAATCAAACACACCCAATACCTGCTATGCTTATTCTTCATCTTCTTAGCATAAAACAAACTGTCTGTTCCGCCACTCACAAAGCTTCCCACTTCCGTCACATTCTCTTCAATATCATTCAAACCTTGGCCTTGCGTCTCAACTAAAACTGCCATATCAAGAAACACTTGATGAAGCTTATTCAAACTCCTTTTAATATCATTGACAACTTCATGCCTTTCTTTAGTCTCAAGAACCAAATCCTTTTCCAGTCAAGCACTTCAAACACTTTCCCACTTCCCGAAAGCATATTTTCAACCATTGCCTCACTCGGGTACTCACCCATCTCATTATAATAACTTCTTTTCAGATTCTTCTTATGATCTGAAACAATCTTATCTCTTAACGCTGGATATAGGGAAGTAATAACAACCTAAAAATATAAATAAACCAAAAAATTAATAATTTAAACTAATTGACAATTATCATCATATAAACATTAAACAACTGACGATTTACAATGGAGCAAGTCAAAAATATGCTCTTTCTTATTTAGCAGCTAAAAAGTATAGTGTTAGCATAGGGGGTGTTTGGATAAGCTTAAGCTTAACAACTTTACATCGTCAAGACTCCTCCCAAAAAGGTGTTTAGCCATATAACGTTACTCATTACTCTTACATAAAATCTTACTTATCTAAAAAGAAAGGTGTTGGGCCATATGTTCTAGCTCATTACTATTAAATAAACCTTCAGGTTTAGCATAGTGTAAACAATTACCATCATAGGTTCACTATTCAGCTAATGAATTCCATATATTTAATTTTGACAACTTGCAGGTAGAGGTTAATAAAAATTACGGGAAGATGTTGGCAGATAACATTCAAGTAGCTTTTGAATAAACCGTCAAAAGCACCAAGTTTCATGTAGAGAGGAACCATGGTGCATAACTTGACCCAATTACTTATCAGTGGGTCTATTTGGATCGTGTTTTATCTCAAACTCGTCAAATATAAAAATTTGGCTACAAAGGTCATAGAGTTTGAAAGTCGAAAAAGTATATTTTTTAATCCCACAACATCCTAAAAGAATTTATTTGAGAATTTTATCATTATGCAATGCAACACTCAACACAATTGATCAAGTTCTCTGTAACACCTTGTCTCGCAAAGGCATGCACAGGATCTAAATTTCTATCATCATAGGCATTTAACCTTATAACATTACTCATTAGTCTTAGATAATCTTTCACGTGAACTTAACGTAAACAATAACCGGGATAGATCGAAATTATTTTGATCGATAGTTTTTGAATCGGTGTATTGAATAGAAGTAAACTGATTTATTAAAGTTTGCTTAAAAAATAGAAGTATGTTCTAATTTAAGTGTGTAAAGGATCAATAACATTACCTGGTTATTTGCAGGGTCACGTCCCCAAGAAAGTCGCACAGGTTGCTTTCCAATTGTGGTCCCATTTATTTTTTGCAGTGCCTCTTCTTCTATATTTATGCAAATCATATGTTAGATAAGCTCGATAAAAAAATGCTATAAACCTCTTTTAAGCATCCTTATAATCATAAGTTGGTTGCTGAAAAGTTAGCCATTTCATATTACCACCTAACACACATTCGACATATAACCACCTAACACACACAAAAAATCCAGTTGAGTCACCATTGCATATTACGAAAGTGGTTTGCCACCGGTGATAAAACATGTGGCAATATGTATGGGTCAGGAATCCAGCCAAAACTGGGTCCAAGTTGAAATGTGTCATTTTATAGGGGTCGGGTTGATCAAAAACACATTATTTTCCATTTTTAGAATTATTTTAACCATCCACTTCTTCGCAAAAACCTTTTTTATTTGACACATTTGGAATAAATTATAACCCATATAAGCCCGTGTATATCAAAACTGGCAGGTCTAACAGTGTCGCATTGAACACCTTCTTGTGGATTTAGAATGAATTTGACTCTTCTATCATTGATTATATATTACTTAAGAGCTTATTTGCTTAATACGTTTTATAAAGAATGGTTAACATGATGATACATGTTCTACTTTAAGCAGATACATACATTTAATATAAGCAATCCCAAAAAACATCTAAATCAGATTAGCTTGCACACAAATGTACCTTGTGAACCAAATTGTTATTCGTAACTCGATGATTTTGTTGGAGTAGCATACCAATACGCATGGGCCGGCTTGAACAGTAAGTTCCATTCATTTTAGTCATAGCCTGATTCCTATCGCCATCATCACCAAACCTTACAAAACCATAACCATTGGAGCAGCCTGTATTAGCATCAATGACAACTTCAGCAGCTTTAATTTGTCGGTTATTTATTAGCAAAAGTTTCATGTAATAAACTAAAGAAAACATATGATCTAATTAAATAGACTGCAACGTAAATCAAATAAAAGAAAACACATAAAAATAATGAAAACATAATGCTCAATGTTCAAATTTAACATGAATTGGTAATACAAAGCGACTGTTATCCTTGTTTCTGCTGGACAACCCATAAATTAACGTGCCTTACATGCCTCTTCATGCTTTAACAAAGATGTCAATAAACTTTTCCTACTGACTATGAGAGAGTAAAAATTTTAACTTAAATGGTCAAAAAGTAGGTCAAGTATTTGCAACTTTCCAAAAATTCATGTTAAAGATCCTTAAGAACCAAAATTTGTTGCATACTTATGATAAATATAATTTCTTCTAAAAATGTTTAAGAAGATATGTCGAAGCGATAGGGTCAAAAATTATACTGTTTCAATGTAATCCAGATAACATTTACAGCTTACTTTGGGAGAGGTTTGTCACTTTGACCCCTTAGACACGTTAAAGATAAAGTACGCCAAAAATCAACCCATTCACAAGTAAATGGGTTGAAACAGTCACCTCTACAGATGATGTATACCAAAGGATGGGATTATGGAACCTCCTATAGTTAGTGGTTTCATTCAAATAAAGCTTTATATTTGGTCAACTACTCACTTTGTATTAGCAGCATCACCAACATATGGTTTTCCCGTGGTCATTTCCATCACCATCAGCTCTACACTTTCTTTCTTGCTCCTTCTCTAGTTGTTGCTCACGTTCTTCCATGTCAGTCAACTATTAATGGTAAATGGCAAAGTTAAGAACTTTCAATGCAGCTTATACGTCCCTGCTTAAACCACCCTTTTAGCACACTTAAAAAAATATTACATAATATTAGAATTTTATATGTTTTGAACCATTAAAAAATACCCGTTTTCAAATATACCTTTTGTTGATCGCTCTTGTGGGATAAAAAGTAAGTTGATTGGAGCCCGAGCAACCTGTTAAACATAACATCTTTAACCATCCAAATTCACTTCATTCACTTGTTCGACCGTCATAGTGAAACAACAAAAGAGTAAAGTTTTACGAAAACGGAAAGCAAAAAAAAATAGACATGTGAATATCTCTGATGAGTTTACACTTATGACTACATATCAAGAATGAATTATGAATAAATGAAAACAGAAAACATACTTTGGATTGATTAATATAACTTTCTTGATGAAACACTTTGTTGATTCATGAAAAAAAAATTGTGGTGGCGTGTTTTGTTTCTCCAAGATCCTGTTTTCTCAGATATGCAATCCCAAACAACCTCTTTATTATCATCAAAAAAAACAAAAAAAGATGATTCATTGTCATCATCCAGGTTAAAATAAAAACATGTAAGTGAGACAAAAAAATAGCTTGAATAAAAGTTCATTTGAGCATTTCATCAAACATAATTTCAAATTAGACCATAACATCAACAAAAATTGTACCTTTTACCTTTTAATCACATTTCAAGGTTTCACAAATTGCATGTACATAGTAACTGAAAATGGAAATTCTTCCTACCTGATTGGAGATTAAACATTAAATTTTGTTATAAGAACTCCAACAATTTCAATTGTGTTTTTTTCCGAGGGTAAGTCATTAGTAGTTTTAGGCATGATTAATCTCTTGATAACCCTAATAAATAACACAAAACGTAAAAGATTAATTGTATGAACATATAACCAAATAAGAATGCAGGCGATTTTTCTACAGTAGATTATCCAAAGCAAAACAACCAAAATGGATTTAAAGAATAACCATCATCAAAGAATTACAACCAACATTAACAGAATCAAAATCAAAGAACAATAAGAAAATCAAATAACATATTTACCTCAAATCAGGTTGATTTTGGTAGAGATTACAACAAACAACGGCCTAACATTTGTGGTGGCGTGTTTTAGGTTTCTCCCAGATTCGGTTTTTGGAAGCGGAGGAGTATTCTCAAGGGTTGCATTATTTCTTTAAAGCATCAAGATCATTACCATGTTCCTTAGTTTGTGGTGACACTGAATATTGATTAGGGATTTAGAGAGGGAGCGTATTTTTTTTTGATGATTTGTTTCAAAAATATATTGATTGAGTACATTGAATGAATTGACATTAAATGGTGAATTGAAACTGTAAATTCAAATCCTATTACCTTGGAAGCATATAGAGGAAGACAGAGTGCATTGTGGTGTTGTACCAAAGGGGTTAAATAAGGAATGACACATCAGCGCATTGGATTTTATTAGCTTCATTGGGTGGTACAAAAGTGTCATATATTAGAATACATAGATATTGATTGATTACAAGGGTGCTGATGCTCATGGGACATGCCAATATAGTTGTAACATTATTAGCTGCTGTATTAATATGTAAATAGATGTTTTTAGGTGCTGTTTGGTTTGTTGCTTGCTATGACTATTGAGTTTGATTATAGTTTAGAATCATTATGAATTGGGATTTGCTAATTGGTGCCCACCAGACATCTTATAAGATGAAAAGAAATGCATTTAATGTACAATTAGTACACTGAAATTTTATTTTTACAATAAAAAATGCATTTAATAAACCTTAATTAAACTTATAATTTACCATAATTAAATATGATTTTTAATTTAATACACTCAAACTTTCCATATATTTACACCTTATAAAGTGCCCAGTGGGCACCCGTTAGCAAATCCCAAATGAATTTAAGTTTATGTATTGATTCTAATACCTTTGTTTAGTTTAGGTGTGTTTGGTTTGCACGAAGGAATCACTATCGGTATAATATTGATAGTTTAGTGGAATGTGTATTAATAGGGATGAGATCCTCTCAAGTTACTTGACTCAAGTTGGGCCATTATGAACCATTAGATTTGATCCAATGGCTCATAATGCCCTAACTTGACTCAAGTTGTGCTTACAACTTGAGAGAATCCTTATCCGTATTAATATCATCACTTGAAAACATATGTTTGGTCTACGCAAGGGAAGAAGATGGGGGAATGAATCAAGCCATAGGTAGCTAAATTGGGTGGTATGGAGTATGGAATATATTAATACTAGCCTTAGGCCCGCTCCGATGGGGCGCTAGCCTTAAGTCTTGTTATTAAAAATGAAAATGTATTACATGTATTCTATAAAAATTATATATAATACGTAAATGCATAATCTTGACAGACATAAAAGTTGTCATACAATGGATATTTGTAAATAAAAAACTAAGGGGGCGCTTGGTTGAAATGAGGCAATGGGAAAGGGAATGATAATGATAATGTAAAGGAATGCAATGGGGTAAATTTTTTATTACCCCCAAATTGTTGAGGTATGGTGGATTACCCACTATGGTAATGTGTGATTGCATTCCCTCTAACCAGCCATCATTATTAATTATCATTCCCATTCCTTAGTACCAATAACCTCCAACCAAGCATGCCATAATTGAAAGTAAATAACATTGAGTGTATTGTTTACAGAAAGTAAAAATCACAATCAAAAAGTCAAAAAAATTACAGCATGTGAAGGACTTCTTTATACACACGTTTGTTGTGTAATTGCAATAGTTGCCGTCTTTATCACATCATAACACTTTCAGACCTTTCTTACTTTTGACCCTTGATACAACTAAATGTAGTTGTCCATGTGAAAAAACCGGACGTTTTAGGGATAGACTGACATTGGATAATGTTTGCCATTGACTTTTGTTAATTGTCATGGCAAAACAAATAGATATCGGATATTGTCTCCTATTAAGCTGAAAAAGGCATCTTCTTACTGGACGGGCTAATATTCATGCGAGGAATACCGACAACTGTCCCTACTTTACCATCTACATCAATACAAACTAAAAGTAGCATATTAACAGTTCATGTCATTTAAATCCAAACGGGAAGTTAATAAAGGAGATTAAGATATACCAGCTAGATCAAGGTGCTGCTGTTCCACTCTAGTCATATTCAATGTGCATGGTTTTACATGTGATATGAGCCACGCGTTGCAAATATTGGTCAAAAACACGTTACTTTGCGTTAGTCAAACTCCCATCTACATCTTACAAACCTCTAGTTCCTTCTCCTTTTTTCTTGTAGCCAGTCGCTTCAAGTCATTGCAAAATTAAATTATCTGGTTCAACACATTGTTTCCTGCAAACAGATTATCAGATTATCATTGCATTGGCCTTCGAGTACATCAAACTTTGACAATAAACACATCGAACGTCTTTCTAAATTCGATCCATTAATTGAAAAAAACAACAACACAATAATGCATACATGAAAATAAAATTTGTTTTGCAAAGCAAGACATATCAATCATGGGATTGATCAAGTTACGGAACAAAAGTAAGATATGATCATTAACACTTCCTATGTACACCTCTAAAGGGAGGTTTTGGTCTTCATATACATCACTCCAATTTGGCCCATCCATTCAACTAAGGAGGTCTTTGGGGGTAAGTTTAGTGTAGGAACTTGTTACCTTACTGTATTATCTATTTGTGACTAATAAGATGTTTTAAGTATCCAAATAGTGTATGGTTAAAAATCTTTTTATAGAAGCCATGATGGATGAGGTTATCTAAAAGAGACTACTTAACTCATCAACTGATAAACCTATGCGTAGAAGCTATTCAAATAAGCTATACCAAACACCCTCTTAATTATTATCAAATTCATACATCACTTAACATTTCAAAGCAAATCAAAACTAAACGTCTAAACCTGTATAGAATAAAGTGAACTTGGAAATCTGTACTCAAATTTCAAAACTAATTCCATAGTATATGATCACGATAAGCTGAACACAATAAGCTGATTCGAGTATCCAGATTAAAGCAGCTTATTAGCTTATTGTATTATCTGAACACAATAAGCTGTTTTGAGTACCCAAATACATTATGTTTAACAACTTATTAAAGTGAATTTTTCAAGAAGAGATACCTAATACACTAATAAGCAGAAGCCCTTTCAAATAAGCAAACCCAAAAATATAATTGATAATTTATGAAAAAACAAATAAAAACTAATGTTGTTTAAGCAATTTATTACCTTTCAACCAAACATATATCTTTTGACTTGCATGTTTATTGTTTCTTAGGCCCATAACAGTTCGTCAAACACATTGTGAGCTTCATTCAACCCACCACCAAACAACTTAATTTTGTTAACACGTACATCAAATAATTATGATCATAACGGACTAGGGGTGTTAACGATCCAAGCCGAGCCGAGTTTTAGGATAATCGAGCTTGGCTCGAATTTTTTTATGTGGTTCGAGCTCGACTCGAGCTTGTATACTATATCTTTACAAGGCTCGAGCTCGAGCTCGGGTATGTTATTTTTGTTCGAGCTCGAGCTCGAAGCTCATTTATAAGTTTGAAATTTCTTTTACTTGTCACAGTTTGAACTCGAATTGCTCGTTTATGAGCTCGAGACCGATTAGCTCGTGAATTAGCTCGTGTTTGAGCTCGAATAAGCTCGTTTATATAAGTTAAAAACTNTCCCATCAAAAAGACTATTGATGTATTTCCAGAATGGTGAGATGAGAAAATAAAGGTAATGGTTTATATTCTCTTTTCATGATATAATAGTGATTAATTTCTAAATATGTGTCGTTTTTATCCTGATTTTTTATGTCGTATAGGCGGATGAGGACCTTGAAAATTTTAAGGGGGGGAAATTTGGAGATGTATAAGCTGTATTACGATCCTTTATTTCGGGATACGATAGCTATGGGAGATAAGAGTAAGATTCCTTTGGATTGTAGATTGGTTGACGAAGATGAACAACAACTTGAAGGGAAAGGTGATAGCGACGAGATAAATGCTTATGATGATCAAGTTCCTCTTTTCCCAGAAAGTAGTTCGAGTAAGCGAAAAAAAGTCTAGCAAAAATGGATCAAGTTCCACAAAGGGAAAAAATTCTTGACGAAAAGCTGGATAGTGTTATACACTCACTATCCTCAAGAAGCACACAAGCATTTCCATCTCATAATTCAACACCTTCAACACAAGATTGCATGAATATTGTGACACAATATTCTGGGTTTGAAGAAGGTGCCAAAGATTATTTTTAGGCACTAAAGATCTTCTTGAAGAAGGAAGCTAGAGAAAACTTCATGGTTCCAACTAGGGGTGTTAACGATCCGAGCCGAGCCGAGTTTTAGGATAATCGAGCTTGGCTCGAATTTTTTTATTTGGTTCGAGCTCGACTCGAGCTCGTATACTATATCTTTACAAGGCTCGAGCTCGAGCTCGGGTATGTTATTTTTGTTCGAGCTCGAGCTCGAAGCTCATTTATAAGTTTGAAATTTCTTTTACTTGTCACAGTTTGAACTCGAATTGCTCGTTTATGAGCTCGAGACCGATTAGCTCGTGAATTAGCTCGTGTTTGAGCTCGAATAAGCTCGTTTATATAAGTTAAAAACTTACCTTTTATGAGATGAAATGTAAAGCTTAAAACAATGATTATATATAAATGACAGATTAAAATGATTCAAATTAACAAAACAATAAGTTCCATGTCCAACAAAACAACAAACTGATAGAACCAGTACCATGTTACATAAGCCTTAAACAAAAGGAAAATCACAAATCTTAAACAAAGGAAAAATCATAAATCTAAACCAACATTTAAACTACAAAGGCTCATGCTACAACTCCACCATGTCATCCCAACACAAAGGCTGCCGCACAAATCCATCATTTAGTGTATAGTTGTATACTGATGCTGCAACACAACCAAATTCAATATATGTCAAGAGAGAACTTCAGTATATAACTCTTCATTTAAACTTTTAAACTAACAAATGACTAAACTAACCAAATGTGAGTTTCATCTCTCCGAGACATCGACCAAAAATATCTCTTGCGGTTTCTTTTCTTTCTGAGATGCAACAAAACAAGTGAGTGACATTATATCAAATCATATGATAATTAAAGTTGGAAGGAAACAAACTATATACCTTGTTTTTCTTTTTAACGCCATGAAGTTTACGAATCCAATCGCCTCCACAAATCAATGCTTGTACTATTTCTGGATCTAAGGAGGCACGATAAGTATCGATAACACGACCACCAGCGCTAAATGTAGCTTCTGATGCAACTGTGATTGGGATAGCTAAGAAAGGAGCTGCCATTTTCGATAGTATTGGAAACTTCGTCTCATGGGATTTCCACCAATCCAAGATATTAAAAGAGATGGCAGAATTATCTTTATATAAATATATTCCCTCTTCTAAATACACATCTAAGTCCGAGCTTCCAGTATCAAAAACATCATTTTGTTTCAAGCGAGAATAATAATAGGAAAACCCTCTACTTAGACATGTCTGCTCGATTTCACCTCCGTGACTAAAGGAATTTGACTCACTCGTTGAACTTCCAGGTCTTACACGCAACATGAGAGCATACTCAGCATGTATCTCTCTTAAAAGATTTTTCAAATCTCTGTTTTTCTCGACTATCTCATTTGCATCATATAGATCCTTAAAGTATAAATTAAGCATAGTTAACTTACATCTTGGATCTAATATAGAACCAATGCACATCAGCATGTTGCTTTCATGAACAGATGGTGAACAGACGAGTAACTCCGAGTTAGAGTCTTTAATGCAAGTGATTAACCTCCTCCTCAGGAGACTCTCGTTATTCTCTTAACCTTTGGCTTGCAAGAATCGGAATCAATGAACATTGTCTACGAAGTTGGGGTACCACCTGTTGTCCCAAACTCTTCTCTAGATCGATATATATATTAAGTTGCAAAGTATGAATGAATAAGTATATTGTATTATGTTTCTAACCATTGAATCGTTGCAAATACATACATATATATAAGTTGTGAATCGTTGCCATGAAACGATTGCACCCTTTCGGTTTGGTCATGTCCAACCGAAATACCTAACATGGTAGTTACTAACTTTAGTTTTAACATATCTGGTCCTTAGAGTTTAACTAATAAATAATACAAGCAATGATAAAAGATTAT